>JACBWW010000100.1:908226-915726 GCA_020086605.1 Lanius collurio
GGGGGGCCATGGGTGGGGGACATTCTGCCGAGGGGCCCTGGGTGGACATGGGTGGCCCTGAAGAAGCCTCTTGGGTACAGGATCAGCCTCAGAGTACCTTTCTGGGGTGCCCTGGAAGAGGGGGAATGAGACCAAGGGTGCCTTTCTGGGTTGGGGGAGATCAGCCTGGAGCAGGGAGGAACCGGGGTGCCTTGTGGTGTGGAGATCTCCCTGAAGATCTGGGAGCCTTTCTGGGGAGTGGGACCGTCATGTGGCAGTGAGGTGGGGACAGGGTCCCCCCAGCTGGAGAGGGGCTGTCCCAGGAGTGAGCAGAATTGTGTGCCCTGGGGTGGAAGGGAGCAGCCTCTCCAATGAAGGGGGGGCTGCGCTGGGGGTTTTTGGGGTGCCTGGTGGAGGGTGAAGGGGCTCTGGTGCATTGGCAGTGCCCTGGGTGACAGGAGATGGGCCTGGGCTACTCTGTGAGGAGGGGATAGCCTGGGAGGTGCCTTTCTGGGATCCCCTGCAGCAGCAAAGTGGGGACAGAGGTGTTCCATATGTAGGGGACAGCAGGATGCTGAGAGTGGATCGGGAAGGGGCACCATGGTGTCCCTGTCCTGCCTGGGCACCATCCCACCCCGAGGGCTCCTTGCTGCCCCGAGGGCTTTGCGCGTGTGGGTGGCAGCAAGTTGGGGTGAAAGTCATGTGCTCAGACCTTGGAGTGGTAGCAAAACCAAGACCAGCAGTAAAATGTGGGCTCCCAAAAGCCCAGGTGCTTCCTGAGCAGCTCTTGGTGTCCCCAGGGGAAACCCTGCAGTGTGGGGCCCTTGGCTGTGCTGCGCCTTGGCACCCCGGGGGCCAGCAGTGGGGTATGGCCATGGGATGCACAGGAGGCTCTGGCTCATGGGAATTATTGACAGGTTCATCTTGTATTGTGCCCTGGGTCAAAAAATGCAACGGAGTGCAGGGGCTGGTGGGGACCCGTCTATCGGGGTCCCTCTCTGAGGGGACAGTGTGACATGGAGAGCAGTGTGGGTAGGAGACGGGTCCTTGGTCCTTCTCTGAGGGGACAGTATGACTTGAAGAGGGGTCCTTGGTGCTGTGGCTGGTGCAGGAGCCTGCACATCCTGCTTAGCTGGCACTGGAGACAGGGCAGTTGATGGAAGAAATAGCCATTGATAACAACCCTCGATAACAACCGTGTGCTGCCTCACCCAGAGTAAACCCACGCGGAGTTGAGGACGGTTGTAGTGTGGGTGCTCTTATCTTGATCCCAAATTTATCTCGACCAACCGCTTCATGCAACCCAACAGCAGCCTGATAAAGCGTCTGACCTTGCTGGAGCTCGGCTTGGTGAGTCAGGGAGAGTGCTGAGGAGGCAGCTTCACCCTGGCCCAGTGTCAGCTGCATCGGCGCCCTCGATTTAGGGAAGTGGCCGGAGCTGTTCCGTCCCCCTGCTCCAGCCGGGTGCTGCCCCGCGAGCACAGAGGGGAAGTCCTAACTCAGGCCCTGCACGGGGGCTGCAGGAGCAGAGCACAGCCCAGGGCAGGCTGGAGAGGGGTAGGGGCTGGGGCAGGCATGCAGGCTGGTTCCCAGGCTGGAGCGTGGGTTATTCCCAAGGCGAGGGCTTCCCCAGCGCCCACCTTGGCTGACCACAGAGTGACCAGTGGGGGCGGCAAACCCACCAGCGCCAGCTGTGCCGGGGCCGCTCGGCCCCCTCGATCACGCTGCAGCGAGGGGTGTTGTGTGGGAGCGGGGTGTCTCGTCCGGTGGCAAACCCGTGCTCAGATCAGAGGAAATGTTGTGAAACCGCAGCCTCGGGGCGGGGGAGACACCACGAGTTGCAATCGGTGGCATCTCCCCGCCGTGGCCGCGGTTCCGGCTGTTCCCACACTGTCCGATCGCCAGCTCTTTCTCGGGGTTCAGCTTTCTGCCACAGTGGGGAGGAAGAGTGAGCGTCTCTTTGATGTCTGTCTGAGCCTGTCTGGCAGTGCTGTCCCAAAATCCCTGCCCCAGGTGCCTGAGCTGAGCAGCCTGGCATTCCCGTGCCCCGAGGGGCAAGCGATGAGAACCTGGGCCTCTGCCTGCCCTGGGGTGCTGCAGGGGTGGGCAGGATGCTCTTGGGGGAGGTCCCATGGCCCCACTTGGGTGAGCAGGGGGTCCCCAGGACCCCTCTGACTCAGTGCAGCCACTCCTGGGCACTTGGGGTACATGGGTGTTGGGTGCAGCCCTGTGCCAGAGTGGCACAGCTCCGTGGGGTGGCCAGGTGGGGTGACCCTGGTGGTGGGCACTGCCTGTCTCGGGGGACCACGAGGAGGAGATGACACTCCTGTTGTTGTGGTGATGATGGTTCATGGGTGGGTAGGGGAGCAGCCCTGGAGGCTGCAGCAGCTGGGTCCCACAGCCCCTGGCTGGGAGCCCTCACAGCCCTCGGGGCTGCAGAGCCTGACCCTGTGGAGCCCTGGGACCTTTACCCCTCATCTGATCCCAGTTAAGACACAGGAAACAGAGAGGATCTGGGCTGGTTTGAGCCTTTGTGGACCTTCCCATTCCTGTGGTTTGTCTGGGGCAGAGGCACCACGTGTGCCCGAGTCCCCTGTCCTTCCCTGGAGCACCAAAGTCGACTGTGAGCCAATGTGGGGACCCAGCAGCCCTTGGTGGGATGGATGGGGCTGGGCTGGAGTTGTCACTGCTGCCCTTGGCTTTTGCTCTTGGCTTTGCCCTAGCCCTGCATGGCTGTGCCATGTGGGAGCAAGGAGGAGGAGGAGGAATTTCCCTTCATGGGTGGGAGGAAGAGGAATCACTCATGAGGAAGAGAGGTTCTTGCAAAGTGGAGAGAATACCTCGGGGACCTGGCCAAGCAGGTTCCCCTCAGCTGTAGGAACAGCTCTTCATCAGCATGCAGTGAAGCTGGGGACATGTAGGACAGTACCAGGGGACATGTGGGACAGGGCACCAGGCTCTGCATCAGGGTCAGGGGGCCTGTGGATCTGCTTGGCAGATAGACTCTGTAACTTTGGGAAGGGGGAGGGAGAGGCCAGGCTGGCCGGTCTGCCCCACGCAGCGTCCCTACCCCCAGCGTCCCCAGACTGCGTCCCCATGCTGTCTCGCCACAGCAGAGGGAGGAGCCTGGCTCTGGTGTCCCTGACTCAGCAGGGCCTTCCCGGAGCCCCCCATGGCTCTGTGTCACCCTGTCATGCAGTGGGTGATGTCTGTGAGCGTGGCAGAAGCATGGCTCTCTCTGCCAGCCCCACTCTGCCAGCCCCACGGGAGAGGAGACAGGTGGGGTGCCTGTGGGACACCCAGAGCCCTCCCAGCCTAGGGGTGCTGTATCACCATGGGCAAGCAGCAGGGAGGGGTTATCTGACTGGTTTATCTGTACCTGGGGACAGCAAGAACCTCTTGGTGGCTGTGGGTGGGACAGTGAGGGTCTGTCATGATGTCTTGAGGGGACAGAGCAGTGCCAGCACTGTGCTGGGGAAGGACCTTGACTGGGGGGTGTCTGTCTATGCTGGGTGCCAGAGGGAAGGACATTCCCTGTGCAGGACGGGCTGAGGGGGTGTCTGGAGCTCCACGTGTCTCAGCTGGCTGGGGAAGGGGCTGACCTCCCTCCCCAGCTCCGGGGTAGAACCTGTCCTGGAGAGGGCTGTCTGTGTCACATTGGAGTCCCAGCCAGGTGTGCAGCTTCTCACTGCTCCACTCTCTCCCCAGGCACCACCTGTGTCCTCGTGTCCTTCCCCTTTGTCTTTAGCCCCTGCCTGGCCTGCAGGGAGAGCACTCCACAGTGGGCAGCCTTCATCTACTACCTCCCCTTCATCGTCATCTTCCAGTTTGGCTGGGCGGCCACGCAGGTGTCCCACCTGGCCCTCATCCCCGAGCTGGTGAGCAGTGACCATGGGAAGGTGGAGCTCACAGCTTTCAGGTGAGCACAGCCACACCTGGGGATCCCCTGGGCCCGGGGGAGCTGCCCTGCCCATGCTGGGTCCCACTGCTGTGTTGCAAGAGGTCCCTGGGTGCTGTGGCACACCAGAGACCTCAGCATGGCAGGACGAGGACTGGGCCATGTGGGTGTCCTGTAGGATGTGCCAAAGGACACTGGTCCTGGGTTGGTGGCCCAAAGCCTTTGGTGCCAGGAGGCAATGTCTTGATGCCGGGGATGTCAGTGACGCAGCATGTGGGACATTCCTCTGAGCTGGGGACACTTCTCCTTTGGGAACAGGGGGTGACATTCAGAGAAGGGACTGTTCCTCCCAGATGCCCTTGGGGAGAGCTGGACATAGCTGTGGGGACTGTCCTGGAGGTGAGATGTCCCTAGGGCCAGGTGGGCAGTGCACTTGGCACCTGTCAGGATCTCTGTCAGGATCAGGATGTGGGATGGGGTGTTTATCCCATGGAGCAGGGTGAGCAGGAAGGATGTGGGGTAACCGTGGGGCCGAGTGGTCCCGCTCTGGGGGCACCGGTACAGGCAGCTCATGGCATCCTTGAAGCAGAGGTGAGATGCAGCTGCAGGGGGAGCAGACCTGTAGGGATCTTGGTTTCCTCCCAGTGATGCCCCAGTGCTTGGACTGGGCACACTGGGGGTTGCACCAGTAAGGCTGATGCCTGGCCAGGTGCCTCGTGCCTGCAGAGGTGTCGCCTCAGCCGTGGCACTGGGGTGCAGAGGCTGTAGCACATTTGGCTTGGAGGGCAGCCATGGGCTGAGGTGTCCTGCTGTGCTTGTCCCTCTGCATCGCCCCGAGGTTTCCTTCCCCTCAGGTATGCCTTCACCGTCATGGCCAACATCACTGTGTATGGCCTGACCTGGCTCCTGCTGAACTTCCAGACGGACCAGCCCGACCACATGGAACACCTGGGCCCCCAGGACATCCCCGTGTTTCGGGTGAGTGACAGGGCACAGTCCCTGGGATTCTCTCTTTCCATGGCTCAGCTGGGGAGGTACTGGAGGGAGTCAGGAGGCGGTGCCCTAAAACCTCACCAACTGGGCAAGAGCCATGCTGAGCCCTCCCTGGAGTTTGGGAACCCCTCCTTACCCTCCAGACTGCTGGGGGGCTGATGATGGCTTGCCCCCACTGCTGTGCTCACCCCCACTGCCTCACCAGAACTTGGCCCTCATCGTGGTGGGGCTGGGGGCCGTGTTCTCCCTCATCTTCCACCTGGGCACCAAGGAGAAGCCGTACCCACCAGGGGTGCTGCTCGAGCCAGAGGAGAGTACCCCGCTGCTGCACAAGGAGCCCCCGGGCCCCCTGCTGCTCTGGAAGGACTGGCTGCTGGAGCCCTCCTTCTACCAGGTACGACTGGCCAGGACTCCCCTGGCCCAGGCTGCTGCCTGGCCTGGGCTCCCTGAATGTCCTGCAGCCAAGGGACTTGCCCAGGTACGGGTGGGGATGGAGAGAGGGGCTGTTTTGGGCACCCATCCACCACCTCAGAGGGGCCATGCCCTTTCTGGTGGGCACCTGTGCCATGACAGCTGGGCAGGGGAAGTCCTTCCCACGGGCTGAGTGGTGATGCCCTGGCCCTGTCCTCACAGGTCGCGGTGCTCTACATGGCCACCCGCCTCATTGTCAACCTGTCCCAGACCTACATTGCCATGTACCTGACCAACTCGCTGCTGCTCTCCAAGGTGGGCACAGGGCAGGGACGCGTGGCAAAGTGTCCTGGTATGTCCTGGGCTCATCTCCTCCCTGTCCTTGTCCCTTGCAGAAGTACATTGCCACCATTCCCCTAGTGATGTACGTCAGTGGGTTCCTCTCTTCATTCCTCATGAAGCCTGTGAACAAATGGATCGGTCGGAATGTGAGTCCAGGGCACTGGAGAGGTTGGAGTTTGACCCCAGGAGGGGCCCAGGGGCCAAATCCTGGCTGTGAGCAGAGCTCCTGGCACACCTGAGCTGGAGAGGAGGCACCCCTCATGGGGTCTCTGCCAGCAACCACCCACTGCAGCATGGGTCCCACTGGGACTGGGAGTGGTGGGTGGGGGATGGGGGCAGGGGCCTGTCCTGAACATCCCTGGGGCTGGGGAAGGCAATGCTGGCCCAGAGTTACCATGTCCCTTGCAGACCTGACTGGGCTGCAGAGCCCTGTGGTGCCCATCAGAAGCAGAGGGGGGGTCTGGGCACACTGACCTGGGTGGGCACACAGTCTGCAGTGCCAGCAGGAGGGACTTGCCCTCATAGTGTGTCCCCTCTGTGCTGTTGGGTGCCAGTGGAGTGTCTCCTGCCCCCACAGACACTCTCCCACAACTCTGCCCGAGGCTCAACCCTTGGGCTGCAGAACTGCCTGGAGCACAGCAAGGACCTGCTTTTGGGGTCTCCTTGTTTAAATACACCTGGGACAGAGTCAGGGCTGTCCCTCATGGGTCCTGGGCAATGCTGGCCCCCCTTGCTTGCTCCTCCTTCACTGAGTACCAGCTGATGTCTGAACTCCCCCTTCTCCCTCTGCCCATCCCCATCCCAGCTGACTTACTTTGTGGGCATCCTGGTGGTCCTGGCCTTCGCCTCCTGGGTGGCCCTGGCCAGGCCGATGGGAGATGAGATCTACGGGCTGGCTGTGTTGCTTGGGGCCGGCTCAGCCACCATCCTGGTCACCTCCCTGTCCATGACTGCAGATCTCATCGGCACCAACACGGTACAGCTGCTGCTCCTGGTGGGATGGAGTGGGGGCTCATGGCGGGTTCAGAACCCACAGGCTGGGGTGGGCAGTGGTTAGGGTTGGGGGATGGAGACGCTCAGAGGGGGCTCTGCTGGGAAACCCCCGTGTGCCGTGCTCTGTGAGTGCTGTGCCCCGGACTCTGCTGCTCTGCTGCAGTGAGGGCTCTGCCCATGAGAGGGCACACAGCGCTGCTTGGCCCAGCATGGCACAGCGCGGCTCCCTCTCCTCCCATAGCACAGCAGCGCGTTTGTTTATGGTGCCATGAGCTTCACGGACAAGATGGCCAATGGCCTGGCTGTGATGGTGATCCAGAACCTGCACCCCTGCCCGTAAGCATCTCTGCAGAGCCAGGATTCCTCATTGCTGGGGGGCCACAAGGAAATATTCCAGGGTTGGAGCAAGAGGCACGGGTGGGAACCAGCTTGGATTTATAGAATCCCAGAATGGTTTGGATTGGAAGGGACCTTAAAGCCCATCTCCTTCCACCCCTTGCCATGGGCAGGGACACCTTCCACTATCCTAGGTTGCTCCAAGCCCTGTCCAGCCTGGACTGGAAGATTTCCAGGAATGGGGCAGCCACAGCTGCTCTGGGCAACCTATGCCAGGGCCTCGTCACCCTCCCAGGGAACAATTCCTTCCCAATATCCCATCCATCCCTGCCCTCTGGCACTGGGAAGACATTCCCTCTTGTCTTGTCCCTCCAGGCCCTTGTCCCAAGTCCCTCTCCAGCTCTTCTGGAGCCCCTTTAGGCCCTGGAAGGGGCTCTAAGGTCTCCCTAGAGCCTTCTCTTCTCCAGCTCTGATATGTCTTAAACCCTTCTTCACCTTCTTTACTGCTCTTGGACAAGGGCCCGAGCCATGTCCCGGGGATCTCCTTG
>JACBWW010000100.1:920726-950550 GCA_020086605.1 Lanius collurio
GCAGCCCAAGATCACCAGGTGGGTGCTGGCACCTCACGGAGACACATCCCGCACCCCAGCCCCACATCTCACCTGTGCCCCTCGAGTCACCCCCTCCAATGCCTCCTTCCAGATCCAGGACCTATGAGTCCTCCTGCAAGGAGACAGAGCAGGAGGCCACGGGCAGGCAGGGACCACCATCCCCCTCGGTGAGTCTCGGGGTACTGGAGCGGAGGAGCAGGACTCCAGCGCCAGCCCCAGCCCCATGGTCTCGGCTGGACTGGTCTGGGGAGGGGGCCATGAGAGGGCTCGTCCCAGTTCCGTGGCAGATGTGGTGATGGAGCAGGGGGCTGCAGGATGGCCCCGGTGCCAGGGCTGGCCCTGAGCACCACCCCCCAACCTCCCGCAGCTGAGCAAGCAGGACAGCAGCTACCGCCGGGCCTTCGGGGAGCTCGCCGAGCAGAACGTGCTGCTGGGCTGCTTCTCCTGTGCCTGGCAAAGAGAGATGCCCTACCACGGCCGCCTCTACGTGTCCTCCCACCACATCTGCTTCCACTCCAACCTCCTGCTCAAGGACATCAAGGTGGGCTGGAGCGGGCGTGGGGCTGGCGGCACAGGCAGGGGCACAGGTGGCAGCCGGGAACACGGTGACACAGCCTGTCCCCTCTGGCACAGGTCGTGGTCCCTGTTGCCTCCATCTCAGCCCTCAAAAAGACCAACATGGCACGGCTGGTGCCCAACGCAATCAGCATCCGCACAGCCAAGGGAGAGAAGGTGAGAGCAGGGACAGTGCTGGGGGGCAGCTTCACACGGGGCTGTTTGGGGTGTCTTGGTCCCCATGGGCTCTGGGCCATGACCGAGGGGGCAGCTCTGGCACAAATCCCCTTCCCGCTCCCTGGCAGTTCCTCTTCGTGTCACTGCGCCAGCGAGAGGCCACGTACCAGCTCCTGAGGTCGGTCTGCAAACACCTGCAGGTACGTGTGGGCTGGATGGGGAGGGGGGCTCCATCCATCCAATGCAGGGCACCTCTCTTCATCTCTCCTCATCCAGGACAGCGACCAGAGCCCTCGAGACTCAGTGAAAAATGAGGAAACCCTTAGGAATTCTCCGGTAAAGGCCATGGGATGGAGGGCAGGAGGATGCAGCAGAAGGAGGGGTGGTCCCAGACCCCTGGATGAGGTGGACTGGGTGCAGTGGGCCCTGGGAAGACATGGTGGGGGGAAACATGCAAAGCCCCAGCTTGGGGTGGTACAGACCCCAGGACCCTCCCTTCTTGTGGGTGACACAGGTTCCATCAGGTCATGCCCATGTCCCCATGGCAGTGGGGCAGGTGCCTTGGGGATACACACCATGACCAGGGCTTGTCCTCTTCCAGATCTTGAGCCAGTCGGACCTGGAGCAGAGCACCCCGGAGCCCAACAGCCTCCACGAGTCCCTGGGTAAGTGGCCACCCTGGTGCACCCCTGGCACGCTCACAGCTCCCTGCTCATGTCCCCACTCGCGTTCGTGCCCCGCTGGCAGCTCTGGGTTCTGCTCCCCCTCCCCAGACACACACGGTCTGGGAGGGACCGTGTGGCCCTCGCCCCCCCGACCAGCATCTCCCACAGCACCAGGGAGTGCAGGATCGGATCTTTGTGGCCCCGTGTACCCCCAGGACACCTAGACCTCTCCCTGGGGCACTCAGAGTGTCTCCTGGTCACCTGCAGATGAGCCAAGCCCGAGATCACGGCAAGCAGAGGAGGAGGATGAGGAGGTGGCCCTGCTGGTTCCCAGCAGCAGCAAATGGGTGCCCTCGGCAGGGACACGTAGCCTCTGGGGTGAGTCAAGGGGCTCGGGATGGGGAGATGATGCTGGGGGTTTACACCCTGGCAGAACGGAGCAGACTCTCAGTGCCACTAACACTGCCTTGTCCTGGCAGGGGGACCCCACACAGTGCTCTGGGCCTGGGCCACTGCACTCTGGTCCCGGATAACACCCCAGCTGAGCCCTCTCAACATCATCATCATCATCTACCTGCTGCTGTGAGTGCCCAGGACCTGCTCACACCCCCAGTCCCCATCCCTACTGAGCCCTGACACAGCCTCTCCAGGGTGGCACTGGCGGGCTGGTGTTCCCGCATTTCCCTGGGACACCCATCCCCAGGGCGAGCACATGGGAGCGTGGCCGTGGCACTGCTCCTGCCCCATGTCCCCACCCTGTGCCCCCTGGCTGATGCTGGCCTGTCCCCAGCATGGTGGCCTTGCTGCTGTCCTCGGGGTACATCGGTCTGCGCATCGTGGAGCTGGAGCAGCAGCTGGCATTCGTGGGGGCTTGGCCAGACCTCAACCTGTCACAGCAGTGAGTGGTGGTGGGGTGTGGGGGGACCTCTGCCCCAGCAGAGAGCCCCCCTCACCCTGCCTGCCCCCAGGTACAAGACGACGTGAGGCCAGTGAGTCCCCAGGACCTGCTCACCTGGGCCACCTCCAGAGCTCCAGCCGGGGGGTCAGGGGCTGCTCCGAGCCCTTCCTTGGCCTCCCAGGGTCCTCTGTCACCAAGTGCCCCCACGATCCCTGGGAAGCCCGTGTGGGCTGTGAGGCTCCATCTCGCTCCCCTCATGTCTGCCCACCCTGAGCAGCAGCAGAAGGGACCCAGAGAGCTCCCGGCAGGGCATAGAGCAGGGAAGGGGGGCTGGAGTCTGCACCAATGCCCACCCAGCCCTCCTGCCAAGGGGGGCAGGCAGAGGGGGCCAAGCCCCAGGCAAGGCAGGAGCACAGAGAACAGAGTATTTTATTAATAAAGATTAATAAAATCTGTATTGTTTTAATACTATTTGCTGGGCCAGATGGCACAGCATGAGCATGAAGCAGTCCCCCCATCACGCACCCACTGCTCCCCAGAACAGACCAGGACACAACAGGACCAGGGGCTTTGACTGACTGGTGTGGGGAGGCAGCTCCAGGTGCTGATGTCCCAGGGGTCCAGGGAGCAGCAGGAGACCCTGAGCAGTCTGCCGGGGCTCTGGCTGCTGGTGACAATGGGGGACAGAGGGGAAGGGGGCAGTGGGGGTGCACCAGGGAGCCCCAGGGCCCTGCAGCTGGCCAGGGTTTGGCTCTCACCCTGCTCCTTCCCTAGGACGGGGCTCACTTGCCGGAGGAAAGGGTTCCAGCAGGTGCAGTGTCTCAGGTACATGGTGGGGACAATGGGGTCCCACAGGTTCTGAGCATAAGCTGGGGGTGGGAGCAGAGCTGGGGGCACAGCAGGACCTGCACCCAGCCCAAAGCCCTGGAGACTAATCCCATTCTGGGCCAGTCAAGGGGCACTGGGGCTTCCCCCAAGCACCAAGGTGGGGAAACTGAGGCACTGACAGCTCCTTGTCTGTGCCATTTCCTGGGCCATCCCTTCCCCAGACCCACAGCTCAGCTCCGTGGCTGGGGCAGCAGCAGTGGGTAATGCCAAGGTCAGGGATCCTTCCCCTCCTCACCCTGCTGCTCAGCCCCATGGACCAGCTCTGCCCCACACCACCCAGCCTAGGGAGGTTTTCTGGCAGCAGGCCTGGTCCCCAGAGCATGAGACACGAGTCACTGGGGGGAGGGAGCTGCTAGGGTTCCATGTCCCTCCCGAGGGCTGGAACAAGGCACAGGTGTGGGGGCACAGGGCTGCACCCCACTGGAGAGGTGTTCCCTGTCCACAGCGCTCCAGTGCCCAGGGAGGGGGTGCCCCTCCATGTGAGGGTCCCATCTGCATGGGGACAGCAGGACTCCTGACTCAAGGGCCTGCAGGACCGAGGGGCTCTGCACCCCCAGCCCCACTGCAGCCATCCCCTGGCAATTGCCCCACACCAAGGAGGGGCTGTGCCAGGCCAAGGGCCCCTTCTCCTCCTTTCTGCCGTGCCAGCGGGCACAGGGCAGGGCAGGGAGGGGGCAACTGTGCCCTTTCCCAGAAGCAGGAAAGCAAACAGGAGCGGGAAGCTGGGAGCAATAAACCTCAGGTGAGAGCTGCGACAAGAAAGTTGGTACCTGCAGAGGTGGGGTGGGGGCCCCGGGGACTTGCTGCACCCTTCGCTGGGGAGAAGTAAAGCAGAGCCATGGAGCCCAATCCCAATAAATTCACAACCTGTTTAATGCCAGTTCAATTGCTTTACATGGAAAGTTACAGCACGCTCCATGTTTGTTTTCCATCACATGACACGTGGGATAGAACGATGCCACGAGGCCACATACTGTCACCCAGCTCTGGGAGAATCCTGTGCCCAGGCTAGTGCCCACAGGTCACACATGGTGACACATCACCTCAGCTCTGCCCTTTTCCCTATTGAACCCGCAGCCGGTGACAGTGACAGCATCATCCTGAGACACTTGAACAAACCCATCTCCACACAGATACAACTGGGAGCTCCTGCCTGGCAGTGGGCAGAGAAGGTGGCTGTACCGGGCTCTGACAGCCAGGTGAGGGTGAGCAGCCTGTTCCTGCCATGCTCTGTCACCAGAAGTGTGGCTACACAACAGGCCCGGCCTGGGCATCACCAGCCTCCCTGCCAAGTGCAATAAGAGAAGCCACCATGAGCCAACCTGCTCCCAAGGCAGAAAGAAAAGCGAGATGTAGACACAAGATGCAGTTTGGGAAAGTCCTTGACAAGAGGGGACAATGGCGAGGGACAGAGCAATGAGGAGCTGTCCCTGCTCTACAGCTGGGAGCACTGGGCAGTCGCTGCAGTGCCCACCTGGCACTCCCCACCCACAGCACTGCTGCTCCCCCCAGCAGCTTCTGGGACTCCTTGAGGAAGTTCCCACCATCACAGGGTGAGGGGCAAATCCACTGCTGCGGAGCCCCAGGGCACTGGGGAGCCCAATCATCACCCCACTCACCCTGCACAGGCTGGGTGCCTGTCCCCCTCCTGCTCCACAATGGGCTGAGACCTCCTGCGTGCCCCCAACCCAAGCACCTCTGCCTTCCCAGAGGAGAAAGCAGTGTGTCCTGGGGGTCTGCACAGTGCTATTTAGCAGGAGGCATCCACAACAGGACAATCCACAGCACAGCCACCAACCTCCCCAGCCCCTCTGAACAGCCCTTTCCCCATGTGATAACACCCACAACAAATCACCTCTTGCTGCAGGTGGCCCTTTACTTCAAACCCATTCCCCAACTTAATGATCCAACTCAATTTAACATGTCCTGGGTGCTTTGGGTGCTCCCAACCCACGGTGATGTGGAACAGACAACACAAGACGGGCCAGGGGGTGACCTCAAACCATGCTTCACATCCCCTGACCAGAGCTGCACTAAAGCAGTTGTGCTCAAACTGTGTTTCAGAAATTCCATGGAAATTCCATTTTGGTGGCAAGTGAGACTGTGAGATGACAAAGTGGCCTGTGGGCCTGAGAGAGTCGGAGCTGCCAGGGGGCTCCCAGTACACCAGCTCCTCACCAGTGACTCCCAGTAAGTGTGACCCAGGTGCAGCACCAACAGCCTGATCCAGGCACTGGTGTGATGGCACAAGTGGTCAAGGCTGTGGTGAACAGCCTGTATCAGCCTTCCCACACCTTGGCTCACCCTAAGGATACTGGTGGTACTGGGGGCAGGCAATCATAGTCCTACTGCCTGGTTTTAGGGAAAGAAGGGAGAGGAGACAAAACAACAAAGAAAAAAAAGAAAGAGAAAGCATTACCTATGCAATCTACAGAGAGAGGACAAGTCTATATACACAGCCAGGAAATTCCACATGGGAACAGGAAGCAATGCTGGGAGAGGGCAGGAGGCAGGCAGGGCCCAGGCAGGCACAGGTCAGATGGAACAGGCTGTGCAGCCTCACAGCTTCTCTTAAATTAAAAGCACCACACACACACAGAGCATTCAAGTTACACCCCATGGGCTCCAACACCAGCCAGAACTCTCATCCCACACAACCTAAAAACCCCAAAACACACACTAAAACTCAACAGCGGGGCCCTGGCTGGGACTTGGAGACAAAAAAAAGCAACACTGCAGCCCCGCTTCTGGAGAACCCCTCTTTCAGCCAGAAGAGGCCCTGCTCACCCCAAAAATCAGATCTTCAGGATTTTTCTTCTCAAACACATCCCATCTGCTTTTGGCCTTAGGAGACTCCAGAGCAAGGCACCCATCTGGCAGCACCAAAGCAAGTTCCACATGCACAGGTGGTTGGGTGGGTTTCTTTTTTTATAAAGTCCTTGCTTCTCCTCTCTGGTAACTCCCAGGATCAGCCCAGAACATGAAACAGCAACTGCAGAACTTCCAAAATCTGCTCCCTTAGAGGTAAAGCTTTTTCAAGTTTCCTCCAAAGTCTAGAGNTCCAAAATCTGCTCCCTTAGAGGTAAAGCTTTTTCAAGTTTCCTCCAAAGTCTAGAGCCCCAAAGTGTATTTGTTCGGAGGCAGTTGTCAAGCATGCCAAAAAAATCAAGCTGTCTTATGGGAATGATCATGTCAAGTACTATAGTACCTGTCTGGAGGGGAAAAATAAAGAAAAAAAAAGAAAATAGGCAGTTCTCCAGTTTCTTCCTGGAATGGGGATGCCAGGCTATGAACAAAGCCCTTAGATGCCCAGCCTGGAGCTGTGCCCCTCGCACCAGCTGTACTACACCAGTCTGGCTGGCTCCTGCCTCCAGAGATGTCACTTGGGGACACAGAGCAGCACGTCAAGCCCCTTCCCACAGCAGCAAGGATCTGCTCCTCTCTCACAGGAGGGGCACCACGGCAGTGGGGATGGCCTCGGTCCATTCTCAATGGTCCGTGTCACACGAGTCCTCCCCAGTACCATCCAGACAGCTGGAGGATGCTGGGTTAGCATTTCTCTTGTACCCGTTTCCCTTTATGAACGATGAATCCAATAACCTTTGGCAGTTCCCTCCCCTCCCCACCCCATCCCAAATACTGCCCAGCCCTGTGGGTCACAAGCACATATTTAATGAGCTGGGTCCTTCTCCAGTCTCACGGCTCTCCCTCCCCTTGGCTGGGCTCCGGGGGTCCATGCACACCGAGGGAGTGGTCTGATCCTGGAATGTCTGTAGGTTCCTGGGGCACAGGGAGGGGATTTATCGTATCCTGGTGAAGAGGTTGAGCACAGATACAGACTCCTGACAAGGGAAGACAAAGCAGGTAGTAAATAGCTGTTACTTCACATGCTTCTGGGTTGGTTTGTTTTTAATCTGCTATCTCTAGCTCAGGGCATGATCCCAGCTCAAAGTCCAACACCATAAATATTCCCATGGGCTTCTTCCAAATGGTAACAAAGTACACAGCAGGCCAGAGTGCCATTCCCAGAGCTCTGCAGGCAGCTGTACACCAGAGAAGGCAAGAAGTGGGGGACCCCAGGAGCCATGCCAGCTCCCCCCAGTCTCCTGCAAATCCCTCTGCCAGGCATCCAGCAGCACTCTCAGAGCATCAGGCACAAACTGCTTTTGGTGATGGCAAGTTGTCACAGGCAGAATCCATGATCCCATTTTCATCCAAACCCCCATTTTAAGCAGTTTTGTAAAGAGGCAGGGGATAATCAGGGAATCACAGAATGGTTTGGACTTAAAGGGACCTTAAAGTTCACCTTGTTCCACACTCTGCCATGGGTTGCTCCAAACCTTGCCCAGCCTGGCCTTGGACACTTCTATGGATGGGGCAGCCACAGCTGCTCTGGGCACCCTGTGCCAGGGCCTGCCCACCCTCCCAGGGAACAATTCCTGCCCAAGATCCCATCCAGCCCTGCCCTCTGGCACTGGGAAGCCATTCCCTGTGCCCTGTCCCTCCAGGCCTTGTCCCCAGTCCCTCTCCAGCTCTCCTGGGGCCCCTTTAGGCCCTGCAAAGGGCTCTGAGGTCTCCCTGGAGCCTTCTCTTCCCCAGGCTGGATACCCCCAGCTCTCCAAGCCTGCTGTCACCCGAGGGCTCAGCTCATTGAGGCCCCTGAAATGCTGCTCTGCACAGCAGCCCTGGACCAGCCTGCAGAGGAATGTTGAGTCACACCTGCCTTGGGCACACAGGGCAACCTTTTACTTAAATTTCAGCAAAGCTGAACCCTTCACTGCCCCAGCCTTGATCTGCAGGAAGCGATCAGAAAGGAGGCAGCAGAGCAGAGCCAACATGGCCTGAGTTCCCCCAGGCAGCTGCCCCCATGCCTGGCCTTACCTTCGTTGAGCGAGTTTTACTGAAGACGTTCCAGAAGCGCAAGGTTTCATCTCCAGCTCCTGTGACAATGGCCTCCCCATCAGGGGACATTGCCTAAGGACAAGACAACAACCTTTAGCACCTGTCACATTTCTGCAGCTGAAAACAAGTCTCTGTTGGAATGCAGGAGAGATTTAATTCTCCTTTCTACTCGGTAGTGAGGAGCCAACTCTCTCTACTCCCAGGTGCCTCATGCAGCCTCAGGTGCAATTTGGGCACTCACACCTTATGGTGCAGCTATGGAACACATGGGGGGAGTGTTGTGGAAAGGATACTTGTGTTAAGAAATCCAAGCCATGTGTAACCAAGGCTGTTCCTCTCAGGATTATCAACATGCCTGAAGGCAGGAAGATGATATGACTGGATTTTCTTGCTGCATTGGTTGCTTACATTGGGATCTACCTCCCAAAACAGCATCAGCATTTGTAAGCTCTGTTGTGAACTGCTGACAGCCCCATGTAACAGTAACAGTAGATATGAGATCGGTCGGGATTACCCACAACAAATGTTTAATAACAAATTAAGAGGGCTGGAAGCAGCAGTCATCAGTGAAGAGGCGTGAAAGTCATCTGGGAGCAAGGAGAGAAGCTTGTGTTTCATAAAATCACAGAATCCCAGAATGTTTTGGGGTGGCAGAGACCTTAAAGCTCATCTCGTTCCACTTCCTTCCACTGTCCCAGGGTGCTCCAAGCCCTGGCCCTGGACACTTCCAGGGATCCAGGGGCAGCCACAGCTGCTCTGGGCACCCTGTGCCAGGGCCTTACCACCTTCACAGGAAGGATTTCTTTCCAATACCCCATCTGATCCTGCCCTGTGGGAGTCTGAAGCCATTCCCCCTTGTCCTGCTATTCCAGATCCTTATCCTAAATCCCTCTCCAGCTCTCCTGGAGCCTCTTTAGGCACTAGAAGGTCTCCCTAGAGCCTTGTGTTCTCCAGGCTCAGCAGAGTTTTCTTAGAAGAAAACTAAGATGTTTCCTTAGGAAAGTTTGGCAGGCTTTGCTATCATTAACAAAGCCTCACATTTCCATAGCAGCAAATCAAAGTGTCCCCCTGCAGGCACAGAAACCAGATGGAGTTTTCTGCTGCTCATGGGGAGTGTTCACATTCCCAGCGAGGCAGTTTATGGTGCCACTGGCACCGCTGCTTTGGGTCCCCATCTGAGCACACCTGCAGCCAGGTGAGCAGCTACAGAGCCATGGCCATCACTCACCAGATACAGGACTCGATAGGAGTGCCCTGTGAGCTTTGCTACTTGAGTTAATGAGGGGTATTTCCACACGAGGATCTGGTTCTGGGAGTATCCATGGGTGCTCACCTGAAAGGGGAGAGGGGAACACACATCATAGAATCATGGAATTTTTAAGGCTGGAAAAGACCTCCAAGATCCAACCATCACCCCAGCACCACCACCATGTTCACCACTAACCCACATCCCCATGTGCTGCATCCACATGTTTTCTGAACACTTTCCAGGAATGGTGACTACACCACTGTCCTGGGCAGCCTGTTCTAGTGCCCGGCCACCATGAAGCAATTTTCCTAATATCCAATCTAAACTTCCCCTGGAGCAACTTGAGGCAGTTTCCTCTTGTCCTGTCGCATGTTACCTGGAAGAAGAGCCTGAATCCCACCTGGATCCACCCTTCTGTCAGAGGGCAAGAAGCCTCCTTTTCTCCAGGCTGACCCCTTTCCCAGCTCCTCAGCTGCTCCTGGTGCTGCAGACCCCTCCCCAGCTCTGTTCCCTTCTCTGGACACGCTCCAGCCCCTCAATGTCTTTCTTGTTGTGAGGGGCTCAAAAACTGACTCCAGCACTTGAGGTGCCTCAGCAGTGCCCAGCACAGGGGACGGTCACTGCCCTGGTCCTGCTGGCAACACCCCTGTGGGTACAAGCCAGGATGCCCTCGGCCTCCTTGCCCACCTGGGCACACCTGGCTCATGCTCAGCCATGCTTCCCGACACCGGGCAGCTGGGCAGCAGCTGCACAGGGAAGGACTCACCAGCTCGTTGGCGTGTTTGGACCAGGCCAGGTTGCACACCTGGGAGCCGGTGTCGATGCACTGCAGCGGCTGCCCCGTGAGTGTGTTCCAGAAGCGGATGCAGCGGTCAGCTGTGCCCCCTCCCGAGGCCAGCAGCCCGTGCTGGTGTGGAGACCAGGCAATGGCTTTGACTGCTGCCAGGTGCTCGGTGTATTGTTGGACAGGGCTCAGGCTGGAGTGATTCCAGACAAGGAGCTGGCAGAGAGGAGAGACATGATCAAACTTGTGCCTCAGTCATGTGTCCACTACACCCACAAGCCACACTGGGACCAATGAAGGCAGCTGGGCAACAAGCTGATTTCCCACAGCTCTGTCCAGGCATGCACAGCTCCTCTCTACACTTCAAAGAATCATGGAATGGTTTGGGTTGGCTAAAGCTCATGCAGTTCAAACCCCTGCCATGGGCAGGGACACCTTTTACTAGACCAGGCTGCTCTTAGCCCCATCCGACCTGGCCTTGAACACTTGCAGGGATGGGACAGTCACAACCACCCTGGCACCACACTCAGCTGAGGAGCTGTCCTACCCCCAGGCCACAAGGCAGCAACAGCCCCTAACGTAAGGGAATTAATCTAAAGGAACAGCATCAGACCCTCCTGTTGCCTTTCTGGCTGTATCATTCCAGAACACTTCTAGAAATCTGCTCAGTTCAGTTCATTAAGTTATTCTGAGCAGGAGAAACTTGGTCCAACCATGCTGTCACACAGACACTGGGCACATTCCCTACCTAGCAACCACTCCAAAGGGCTTGGAACACTGCTTTTATATGACAGATGCTTCTCCCATATGGTGCTCAGTGAGCTGCAAGCCTGAGTTACAGGTATGAGAACTCACAGAGCTCTACCTCAGGTTCCTGCTGCACACAAACATTACTGCAACAAACGTGACCATACACTACCCAAACAAATCCAGGAAGGGCAGCTTAGCAGTGGTTTTGTTGAATTCAACCCCTGAGCCAAGCTAGGGATTAATTAGCCAAATACAGAAGCAAAATTAAATTTGCCTTTTTCATTTTATTAGGAAGAGAAGACTGAGTAGAAGCTTAGCATGGTTAATGTTTGGTCACAGTCCAAAAACCAAAACAAAAGTCCTCTTCAGAGAGGCCAAACATTCCTTAAGGAATCATTGAACCATTAAGACTGGAAAAGACTCTCAAGATCAAGTCCAACCTTTGACCTAATCCCACCGTGCCCACTAAACCGCATTGCCAAGTGCCCTATCCACTTGTTTTTTGAACACTTCCAGGAATGGCAACTCCCCCACTGCCCTGGGCAGCCTGTTCCAATGCTTAACCACTCTTTCAGCGAAGAAATTTTTCCCTAATCATAGAATCATACAATAGTTTGGGTTGGAAGGGACTTCAAAGCCTGTCTAGTTCCATCCCCTGCAATGGGCAGGGGTAGCTTCCACTAGACCAGGTTGCTGCACATCCTGTCCAGCCTGGCCTTGAACATCCTTGGCGATGTAAGAACATCCAACCTGAACCTCCCCTGGGGCAACCTGACACCATATACCCCCTTGCCCTAGAAAGAAAGGGGGTCTGACATTTCCTGTGACCCCTTGGAAGGAATGTACCTTATTATCGTTCCCTCCAGAGGCCAGGAGCTGGTGGTCTGTGGACCATTTGAGCCCGCAGACCTCCTGCCTGTGTCCCTGGAGCCTCCGCTCAGACTGCAGGGGTGGGGTGCGGATGTCCCGCTGCAGGATCATCCTGTCCCGGCTCCCTGACGAGAGCTGGTCCGCGTTCCACGCCAAGGCACCTGCAACAGGGGCAGAGCTTCAGAGGCTGCTGCAGCAGTCATGCAATCACACAGTCACTGAGGCTGCAAAAACCTCTAATGTCACCAAGTCCAACTGTCAATTCAGCACCACCACCACGTTCACCACCAAACCACGCCCTCAAGTGCCACATCCATATGTCTTTTAAATACTTTTCAGGCTTGGTGTCCCCCCCACTGCTCTAGGCAGCCTGTTCCAATGATTTATAGCCCTTTCCGTCAAGAAATTTTCCCAATATCCAATCTAAACCTCCCCTGGCACAGCTTGAGGGGATGTCCTCTCATCCTGTCCCTTGTTCCCTGGGAACAGAGCTCACCCCCAACTGGCTCCACTCTCCTGTCAGGGAGTTGTGCAGAGCCAGAAGGTCTCCCCTGAGCCCCCCCAGCTTCCCCAGCTGTTTCTAGTGCTTCAGCCCCTTCCCCAACTCTTTTCCCTTCTCTGGACGTGCTCCAACCCCTCAATGCCTTTCTCGTTGTGAGAGATCTAAAACTGACTCCAGTATCTGAGATGGGACCTCAGCAGTGCTCAGCACAGGGGGATGGTCACTGCCCTGGTCCTGCTGGCCACACTATCAAGTCCAACCCTTCCAGTCCTGCAGCAGTTGGAAAGCAAAATGCAGCCATCACAGTTGCCAGGGCTTAAAAAAAACCCCTAACAAACCTCAAACCACTCCTTACAGACCTCCCTTACATCCAGTCTCTAAAGTCCTACATCAGGGCACAAATAGAGGTTCCTCTGAACAGATTGACTGCAGGTATTACCAACCCCACTTCACAGTGCAGTAAAGCACAGTAACAAATCTCGGAAGGTGCACGGACTTCCTCAATCTTACCCCAGAGTTTACATTCACAACATCTGTAAGCAGAAAAAAACAGCCCCCCAAAAAAGGGAACTGGAAATCTCAGTGTGAAGCTGCCAGCAGGGCTGAAATCGGAAGCCAGCAGCAGTGATGTTGTAACCAAACCCAAAAAGCCTCAAGCACAGAGGAAACACGGGCTGCAACACCCAACCACCATCACACCCAGATCAGAACACCACAGTTACGAGATGATCGTATTTTGAACCTGCTCAAGACACAGCAGGAAAAAAATACCAACCCTGTTACTCTTGAGTTCTCTATTTCCAGCAGATCCCTGGCTAGCAAAGTTCAGTGAGGAAGGAGAGACCCCTGAGAACCCTCTACCTCCCCACTCCTTACCAACTCTGGCTGTGTGTCCCTCCAGCATGGAGAGCTTCTTTCCTGCAGCTGCATCCCAGATCTGCACAAAGCCCTTGTGAGTACCAACAGCCACCAAGTTCCCCTGGGCAAACAGAGAATCAGGATCAGTACAGCCAGGAAGCACAGCCAGAAAACTGAAAACTGAGAAAAAGACATAAATCCCACGAGATGGAAAGCATCCAGAGTTCTTCCATCTTACATGTTTTTCCCTACTGAGAGGCCCAAGCAGCCTGTCTGGAATATATTTATTGTAACATTTTATTGTCAAGAGCTGAAAAAGCAAATTGGCTCCTTCTCCCTCCCACTCCTCTTAGCAATGCTTCAAGAACCTCAAGATACAAGAGGCTGCTCTTTTATCCTCTCTCTTTTAGCAGAGAAAAACCAACCCAAGGAGTTAACTACAGCTGTGATGACAGTGACTAAGTGACACGTGTCTCAGCTGTGTCATACTGACCCGCTCTGACCAGCCCACGGATGTCACAGAATCGCCTTCCACAGAGAGGTCACACAGCCGGGTCACCTTCAGAGAGACAAATGGGGTAAGAAATGTGTTTTTGTCACACAGCACTACTGGCTGTCTCACAGACCAGTGCTGTGCTTGGGATAGAGCACGACAAGTGCTGAAGCTCTCACATAGCACATTCCATAGCTCTGGATGGTTGGACAAACCCTACCTCAATAGCCAATTCAATCTTCAGACTCTCATGCCAATTTACCTGACTTGTACAAGCACTCCACAGGTAAACACAAGTCCCAAGGCCAACGCTGAGGACATTAAGAGAGGACCAGTCCACCAGGTTCAGGTAGAAGTCATCCTGCAGCTCTGGGGCATCCAGCACTTTGAAAGGAATCTTGGAGATTTTCCGAGTCGGTTTTCGAGGTGATCTTAGCAGCTTCTGACTGTTTACAGAAACAGATAAAAAAACAACTACAGGAATCTGCACATCACAGCAGATGGGAGGCACAGGAGTAGCCACTCTTTACAGAGCACTCTGAAGTTTCTATGGAAATGCAGAGACAAAAAGGCTGCACAACACTTTTTCAGCAGCAAGACTGGAAAGAATTAGGTTCTGCTTCTACAAAGGAGCTATGAAGCAGAAAGGTAAACTGATTACTGAGAGCTGACCAAGACATGTCAAGCACATAAGCAGGCTGGGCACCTGAAGGAATTCTTAGAACTTGACTTATATTTAAAATAAATTTAAAATTTATTATCTCTCCAGATTTCCAAGCCCAATTCACACTGCAATTTTAAAGCTTCAGACAGAAGTCCTAGAGAACCTCATTGAACCCTCTATCCTAGCCCTTCCCTTCCTATAGTTTGCAGAGGATCACTGTTACCTTTTGTTGCTGACAGGAGACAGGGAATAGGGTGAGACCTCGTTGCCATCATCCGGGCTGGAGCGTTTTGTGCTGAGAGAGTACTGCATAAAGAAACACACCTCGTGAGGAGCCCGGCACGCCGGAGGCCTGGGGCATCACTCCCAACGTGCACTGGTGCCAAGCTAATTCCAATATACAGTTTTTCCTTTCCCAGGTGCTCCAAAACCATACAAAACCCCTCACCAACACTCAAGTCCAGAAGTCTGATTTGGCCACTCACCACACTGTCCAAAAAGCCTGGCTGCACCCAGCTTTCCTGCCAGCACAGACACAGGAAGCACATTGCTTGCTGCACACTCAGGCTCCCTTTGCAGGCCACCACATTTGTTATCAACATCTTATCTCAGCCAAGCCCTAACACCAACTCACTGCACGAGCAGCCTGGCAGAGCCCTGTGCTCTGCTCCTGTGACACACACACAGCCTCCACTGGTGTTAATGCAAGTAACTTACAGTGAAGAGAGATTTCTTCTCTGGGGTGGATGGCTGCAGCCTCCTGTCCTCTGTCTGGGGGTCCTGCACCTTCTCAATCCCTGCTCCCAAGAGTTCATTCTTCAGCAAGGCAGAGTAGGCAAGACCATCTGTAAACCCAAACAGGCACTGAGCAGAGAGCTCAGAGCAGCAACAGCAAGGAGTGTCAGGATCATGTTTTGTCCTGACCTGGAGAAAAGAACACTCCAGGGAGACCTCAGAGCCCCTTCCAGTGCCTAAAGGGGAGAACTGGAGAGGGACTTTGGACAAGAGCCTCGAGGGACACGAGAAGGGGGAACCAATTCCCACTGCCAGAGGGCAGGGAGAGATGGGGTATTGGGAAGGAATTGTTCCCTGGGAGAGTGGGGAGGCCCTGGCACAGGGTGCCCAGAGAAGCTGTGGCTGCTCCTGGATCCCTGGAATTGTTCAAGACCAGGCTGGATGGGGCTTGGAGCAACCTGGGATAGTGGAAGGAGATGGGCTTTAAGGTCCCTTCCAACCCAAACCAGTCTGGGATTTGACAACTTGTACACTCACAGAATCTCTTAATAAGCCTGAGCCCCCCACTTAGAATCAAGATTAGCAGCAAGTTTCCCCTCCTTCCACTCCATCAGGAAAGTGCTTCCATGACACAATAAATCAGGGGATAGAGACAGCCTCTTGTGTCCAGACACTCATCAGAAGCAGTGACCTGGTACTCACTCATTATGTGGGCATTTCCCAAAACACCAGCGAGAGTTTTGGTATAAGCATGACAATACCAGTGTGGCCTTAATTTCCCCAACAGTTTGCAATAAGAGCTCTGGGCACTGCCAAGTAGTAGAAGGGTGCTCTCACCTTTGCCACTGTCTGATGTAGCATCTTTTGCTTTTCTGTTTTGGCTTGGTGATTTTTCATTTTCCTGAATTGGAGAAACATGCCATCACCATACAGAAACCTCAGGGTATATGGTGAAATAGCAAACACAGGGAGCACAGGGTGTGAGGACATGCACTCAAAGGAACTCTTCTGGGGCAGCAGAATCCCATGGTGCAGAAGATAAACAGAGCAATCATGCCAGCCAAAACAAAAGGTACCATTTCCTCAATTCCAAGGCTGCAGGAGAAGGGACCAAAACTTACATTTATTCTGTGGAAGTTGATGCTCCAGTTGGCCCCAGCTCTTGAGGGAATGAATCTGTCACCATGCTTACTAGGAGAAGACATTGGAGAATTGGAAGGCGTCAAGGTTCTTCTCATCTCTGCTACCTGCATTAAAGAATAAAAGACACTGAACTTACCCATACTTTTGTCAAGCCCTAGAGTTGGTTGGTTTGTTAGCCCTCAAATTTTTATGCTACACATGTAGTCGCTAAGACTATGTATTAAAAAAGTATTACTGAACTCCATAAAAATATCTTCATTCCTTTTTGCAACCTGAACTGAGGTTATATATTCAAAAGCTCTCTTAAAGTCAAACTATTTGGGTATTCATAGAACAGCTCAGGAACTCACACCTGCTCACAACCCAACAAAAGACTGTGGTTTGCTTTGAAGAGGTCCCAGATCCCTCAAAAGCTCAAGGAAAAGAGTCACAAGTGAGACAGACAGCAACGTAACAGTGAGCCTGAGTCCATCTGTACTCACACAAGGCATTGTGTTCTCATTCTGTATGTTGATTTGGCGCAGAAGACGTCTCTCGTAGTCCTGATCCATGGTGGGAAGCTGGCTGCAGAGACCAGCAGGCTCAGGAATTTATGTTTGCAAAGTCCAAGCAGTAACTAGTGTGCTGCAACAGACAGGAGGAGAAAAACAACAAAATGTTACACCCCTCCATGCTGAAATAGCCTCTTCAGAGTCTCCCAAGCCTGCCCTTTGAACTTGAGACCACTTTTATCCTGAGCATTGGTACCAAACTTGTGTGACACTGAAGAATGCAGGCAGCCAGTATTTTGTGTCTGACAGGACCTCAGCAGGTCCCCATCACACCTGGAGCAGGGACTGCCCCCAGGCCCTGCAGCAGCAGAGTCTGACAGTCCTTCAGGACAGGGTCATGAAAAATCCAGGCACCAGCAGCCTGTCCTGTCCAGGCACTGGCACCAGTTGCACAGAGAGGTGTGGCCACCCCATCCATGAAAGGGTTCAAGGCCAGGTTGGACCAGGCTTGGAGCAACCTGATGTAGTGAAACCCATGGCAGAGGGTGGAGTGAGATAGGCTTTAAGGTTATTTCCAATCCAAACCACTGTGGGATTCTGTGATCCCACCTCAGCCTGTCCCACTGCTCAGGTCAGGGGCACAGGAGCAGTGCTGAAGGTGGGATGCTTTTAGCTAGGTCAGAAGTACTGCAGACTTTTAACACCACCCACTGCAGGAACATAATAGGGATCTGGTAGTCCCAGTGAACATTCCATGTCTGATGCCTGCACTATCCCAAATACTCCTCCTGGCTGGCACAAAGCTTGCTCACTCATAGAGCTGTACAGTCTATAAGCAATGTTAACATCACTTAAGCACATATTTTAGGACAGGGCTGCTTCAAAGCTGCGATTTGCCTGGTAAATTAACATGTGCATCAATAAAAAATAAATGAGCTGACACTTGCGTGAGGATGCACAGCCACAGCCCTTGCCAAGTCCCAAGGGCAGAGAGCAGCACTCCAACCTCCCCCCTCACACACCTCGTGTGCCTTTTCCACAGCTGACGTGGGCACAAAAACGCCAATGCCAGAGGAGACATCAAGTTGGTCTTTCAACCCAAGATAAACATGTCCAAAGGCAAAGGTGGAATTTAACACATAAGCAAATCCCCACAACACACAGGCATCTGGAGGCTGTGCAGAATGTAAAGGGATCTTCATTCCTGTTATTGCATAAACATTTATGGCACCTGGCTGGAGTCCCAGCTGCACAAATGGAGTTGCCTCGAGATACAAACTTGTGGTAAAATCCAGGAGGCAACTGCACACAAAGGCTGTGCTGGGAGGAGGCTGCCCAGGGAGCAGCTGCACAGTGCCCCACTCAGGGACAGCCTTGCACTGCCTCCTGCTCCCTCCAGGGAAGAGGCTGCCTCCAGGAACCACAGACCTGCCCGGGGTTTTAGTTAAAAACTGGAGGCAAGTTACTAAACTATGAGGGGTCCAACAGCACATGCTGCAATTCAGTAAGAGGTGATGAAGTTTTACAATATTCTGTGAAATAAGCTTGAAAACAAGGTAAAGCACACACATTCTGCACTGCAGAGCTGATGGCCTTTCACCTCAAAAGGTTACAGGAAATGGGGTGACATCAAGGTGGCAACTGGTCACCACCACTGGGGTTCCACAGGGCTCCATCTTAGGGCCAGTTCTCACAAATGTCTTTGTAAGTGACTGGGGTGCAGCACTGGAAGGTCCTGAGTGGGTTTGCTGAGGTTACTCACTTGGGAGGAACTGCTGACACCCTCAAGGACAGAGAGGCCCCATAGAGAGACCCTGACAAATGTGAGGAATGGGCAATCCCCCACCATGTGATGTTTAACAGGGCAAGTGCTGGATTCCTGCCCAGGGATGGGGCAGCCCTGGATGCAGGGACTGACTGAGAATCAGAGGCTGGAGAGCAGCGCTGTGGGAAGGGACCTGGGGGTCCTGGCAGGTGGCAAGTTGGGTCTGAGTCCCCAGTGTGTCCTGGCAGCCCAATGGGCCACCGTGTCCTGGGGGGCACCAGGCCAGGGAGGGATTGTCCCGCTCTGCTCTGCACTGGGGCAGCCTCACCTCCAGTGCTGGGGGCACTCTGGGCACCACAAGGTCAGAAGGGTCCAAAGCTGCTGGAGAGTGTCCAGAGGAGGGACACGGAGCTGGGGAAGGGTCTGAGGAGCGGCTCAGGGCACTTGGCTCGTTCAGCTGGAGCAGAGGACACTGAGGGGAGGCTCCTCGGGGGCTGCAGCTCCTGCCGAGGGCAGGCGGAGGGGCAGGGGCTGAGCTCTGCTCTGGGACAGGGACAGGAGCCCAGGGAACGGCTGCAGCTGTGTCAGGGCTTGGGCTGGAGCTCAGGGCAAGGTTCTTCCCCCCGAGGGTGCTGGCACTGCCCAGGCTCCCCAGGGAATGGTCCCGGCCCCGAGGCTGCCAGAGCTGCAGGAGCGTTTGGGCAGCGCTCTCAGGGATGCCCAGGGTGGCATTGCTGGGGTGTCTGGGCAGGGACAGGGCTTGGACTGAGGATCCCTGTGGGTCCTCTACAGCACGAGATCCTGCAGCTCCTTGAGCTACACCATTTTTCAGTGCCGAAATTTGGACTTCTTACAAATGCTGAAATGCTTTTCTTCCTTGCCATTAAGCATGCCAACACTTTTACAGGAGCATGCCTGAAATAGCTAGTGCCAAGCTGGTTCTGATCACACCTGCTTACCTCTACCACCTCCTCCCCCAAGCTTTTTTCTTCTTAATTTAACACATTTCTCCCATATGTTCTTTCAGCAGCAAAACTGGAGAAAGCTCCCAAATTTAACAGAGATCAGCTTCCACCAAATAAAGCAGAGTCAGAGACTACATTATTGGAGTGAAAAGTTAGAAAAGTCTGCGATGCTATTAATAAAGGAGGTTTAAAAAATAAAAATTAGTGCATGCCATATCAATCACTCTCCCTCATTTTGAAGTTTACTTATCACCGCCCTTACCGACCCACAAGCTACCAAATGTGTGTCTCAAACCAAACAGTTCAACAAAATGCCCCCCCCCCCTTTTTCTTTTTTTGGGTTGTTGTTGTTTTAACACCATGAGTAAGAGAGCTCAGCCTGCAGAACCCACACAAGGAGCGTGATCAGCCAGGGAACACCACACATTTGAAGTGTCCTCCCAAAACGGCTCAGCACAGCATTCGTGAGAGATCCAGACCCAGTTACACAGCAAAGAGACATTTTAAATTCTACATCTGAAACACATTCGACTATTGAGCTTTTGAGATCTCATCTGCCCAAATTTCACCTACAACTTCCACTCAGGAACACAGCACAGATTGTCCAACAGAGAGAATGCAGAGCCAGCAGTGAACGTTCAGCACCTGAACAGTGACATGTTTTTACCCTAAACCTGTGCCACTAACACAGGCCGGGGGAGTAAGCAGCACCTCTGGTTTGGGGTAGGCTCTTGCTGTCTCTAAATTTGTCTATGGGAGTGAATGGATTTTCCACTTCCCCCAAAGCAATTAAAAATGGCTTTGCCAGAAGGACCTGGGGGTGCTGGTGACAGCAGCTAAACATGACCTGGTGTGTGTCCAGGCGGGCAAGAAGGCAAATGGTATGAGGCTTGTAGCAGCCACAGTGTGGCCATCAGGACTAGGGCAGTGATGTTCCCCTGTGCTGGGCACTGCTGAGGCCCCATCTCAAATCCCAGGGACAGTTCTGAGCCTCTCACAACAGGGCTGGAGCATATCTGGAGAAGGGAATGGGTCTGAGGAAGGGGCTGGAGCACCAGGAGTAGCTGAGGGGAAGCTCAGCCTGGAGAAAAAGAGGTTCAGGGGAGACCTTCTCAGTCTCCACAACTCCCTGACAGGAGAGTGCAGCCGAGTGGGGGTCGGGCTCTGCTCCCAGGGAACAAGGGACAGGATGAGAGGAAACAGCCCCAAGCTGTGCCAGGGGAGATTTAGGTGGGACATCAGGAGGAATTTCTTCATGGAAAGCATGACACTGGCACAGACTGACCAGGGCAGTGGTGGAATCCCCATCCCTGCAGGGATTTAACAGCTGTGTGGAGGTGGCATGAGGGGACATGGGTTAGTGGTGACTTGGCAGGGCTGGGGGAATGGTTTGATTTCATGTTAGAGGGCTTTTCCAAACTGAACAATTCCATCATTCTATGATATGTGGGCTTCAAGTTCCCTTTAAGTTGAAGAAATAAAAGATATTAAGGAGCTACATGTGTTACATATTCTTCAGATGCTATTTTGTCACTAATTATGCAGTTTATGCTTGGAGAAGAAAGGTGGGATTTTGGTGGAAGGGTTTGGATTCCTCGAGAAGATTTTGTATTTTGACTTTGTTCTTCATGCACCTTCAGTCCTCTCTCTGAATTGGCTGGATTGTCTCACAGCTTATTACCTTCAAACAATACTTACAGGCTGAGTTATGGTGCTGAATAAGTGCCTTTTGTTCTTTTTACTGACCCAACCTTCACGTATTCAAATACAAAAGTGTTTTTTTCTCGGTAAGGATGTGTTTTTAATAAGCCAACATGCAGAATGCCAGGCCTGGCAGGGAAACGAGGGCAGTAATTTTGCAAAATGATTTCTGTGGTTTGAGGCAGGCTGTACCTGTTTGGATTCCACAGCACACATTGAAGGGGGAGTAAGAGATGCAGGTTGGTTCTCTCAATTCAGACACACTCTGCTCAAGCAGTTCAAGAGGTGGATGATTCCAAAACTCTGCTTTTTTATTCCAGAAATTGTTCATGTACCTTCTCTTCTGGAAAGTATTTGGGTGGGTAAGTGTTAAATGCAAAAGGTGCTGACAAAAGTGAGAGACTTGCAATACCAAAGGCAGGATGTAAATGCAAATGTAAAGCTGAATATATTTCCTAATTTATACAGGGCCAAAGGGGGGTAAAGGATGTCTTGGTAATTTAAATTCTATTAATGTTATGTTGGTGCTTTATTTTGAAGCATCTCAAGTCTGAAAAAGGCTGCCTGGAGCTTTTCTTACTAATAAGCCCTAAAGAGACCCCACATTTATAGTCAGAGCCTAGCCAAACCCAGAGATGCTGCCTGCTCTTTGGGCCTGTATTTAATGGCACAAGCTTTAAGGTAAAAACACATCACTACTCAGGTGTTGAACATTTCCAAGCTCTCTGGAATATCCCCATCATTTGCCAAGGGCATTTTCCCCAAAGCACACAAGTACTTTGTCCTCCAAGTCATGACCAGCAAGGTTTTAAATCAAACCTAGATGTCCTGCTCCCCCAAATCCAAAGTTTTCATCTTCTTTTGATTTGACTAAACTCAATCACAACACTTGCAAATCGATAAGGCAAAGCTGGCAGAAGTGGCAGTTCTTCTATCCCTGGGCAGCTGCAGTGCCCTTCCCCTCCTCGTGCCAGCTCCAGGTACTGACCATGTCACATAAAACCTAACTTGGCCCCAAAGGACTGATGTTTTTGGCTGGTTTAGTAAGCATCACCTCCTCCTCAACCTGGAGTATTGCAAGAGTACTGCCAGTTATAGATTCTTTTACAGGCTCTCAAACAAGCTGTAAGGGGAAAGAGGAAAACAAAATCAACAAAAAAAGCTAAGACAAAGCTTTTAGCTGTGTAATAGTCAAGACCATTAGGAATGCATTCAGAATGCCAAGGCTTCACAGGGCAGCCATTGGGAACAGGCAAGATACTCTGTGCTTGGCCAAGCTCTAGCAGAACTTGCCCACATTTAACCCAGAGGAACATTACACCAACCAAGCAAACCTTTTCAGGAACTGGCCTCCTTTCAAACTAGCAATAGCACAAAAAGTTAGAGAGCTGTGTGTTTTACCAGTATTTACCTTTTTAAATCTACAATGATATAATTTGTTACCCAGCAATTTACTAGGGCATAGTGTGAGAAGCATTTATAAATCAGCCATTTACCCCTATGCAATGGGAGCAGTTAAAGCTTTATTTCAGAACAAACTATAGCCTTTGCTGCCTTGCCCTCATCAGAGAAGCATGTTCACAGCTTTGTACCACAGAGATCACACTAATGACAAGAAAAAAATTACTCCAGTGTTATGGTGTCAGATGGGATCTTCACCACGAGTCCTCACACTCCTTAAGATTCAATACCCCACCACAATCCAAGATGCTGGATTATGGCAAGAGCCACCACACCACCCCAGTGTACTTCAGAGGGTAAGGCACAGGCGACTGCTCTTCACTGAAGGTCCTGCACAATTCCACACTTTCTGCCTTTCCAAAGTGCTGAGCACCTCCTGCCCAGGGCACTCAGAAACACCTTTATGCACTCACTGCCATCAGCCTTACAACGCCCCTGTCCCAAAAGTGCCAACTGTTAGAGGCCAGCAATACACACAAACTGAACTCCAGTTTCATTTGAGGGCAGAGTGGCTCAAGGCCAGAGCCAAAACACTGATTGCATCTCCTGCATTCAGCCCCCAAGTCTGGAATAGGAGTACAGAAGTACAAGCAAAATGCACAGTAATCCCTGCTTCCCCTCACCTTTTACAGTAGAAAACATCTCTCCTTCCCCACAGGCAGAAAATATCCCCCTTTCCTCACAGGAACAGGCCCAATTTGCAATCCAGATTGGAGGTGATGAACATTTGACCTTCTGTGCCCCCACCTGCACTCACAGACAAGCTCCAAGACTTCCCACAGCCCTCCACAACAGCTCCAGACGCTCAGGTAAAGCTTCATGTCCACCATCCCAAAGTGATGCACAATCCTACCACGATGACAGAGGAACTCTGACCAGCAAACCACAAAAATTTAGGGCACTCTGATGACCAAAGCTGCAGGAAGCTTGAGGGAGCCAAGGACATAATGCTCATGACACAGAGCTCTGTTTGTGGCCTGGACTATCACGAGCCAGCGGAAACTCAGGGTTGTAAGACCTTCAGGAAACAGCAAAATCTCTGCCTTTGGAAGGGCCTTTACCAAAGATAAACACTGCCACCACTAATCACAGAAGGGTTTGGGCTTGAATGGACTTTAAAGCTCATCTAGTTCCACCCAGTGCCACCCCTGCCATGGACAGGGACACCTTCCACTGTCCCAGGCTGCTCCAAACCCCGTCCAACCTGGCCTTGAACATTTCCAGGGATCCAGGGGCAGCCACAGCTTCTCTGGGCACCCTGTGCCAGGGCCTCCCCACTCTCCCAGGGAACAATTCCTTCCTAATGTCTAAGAAATCTCAGTACACCATTACAGGCCCAAAAGGTTTTCACCAGGATTTTTGTATACAAAACAGTTGCTCTTAAATGCAAGTGCTCCTCAAAGAGGACACTCCAGAAAGCCGACCAGGAACATCACTCTTGCTGCCTCTCACACAGATGATGCTCAGCTATCACCATTGCTTTCAGCACAGCTGTTTTTCTTAAATCCTTTTTTTCTCCATAACTAAAGGAAAAAAAGGGAAGATGACAGTCAAGCCTTTACTCCAAAGACCAGGCTATTTTCAGTTGAAACTCAAATACAAGTGATGGGCAACTACAGAGGTCAGAACCAGCAGCCACCCCCCTGACATACCCACGCATCAGTCAGACCCCCTGCTGAGGGGCTCCAAATTTGCCTCAAAAAATTTGACTTTTGAGAACTCAGGAGAACTGCACAGTTGTTATTTTACCTTCACAGATGACGTTTTCATTCAATACACATCCCACTGCAGTGTACCATTGTCTCCTGGCAGTGAAGAGCTTATCCAAGCAGACATGACAACCATGCACTCAGCAGGGGATTTCTCAGACAATCACCACTATTAAACCCCTTTTTTATTGCTTGCAGGTGGTGATTATTTCACCTTTTCACCATGATGCCCCATAAATAAGAGGGACACATTTGTTCCCAGGTAATACAAAATACAGCATGAAGTCCTCAGCAATGCAGGAAGCCTTGCACAGGGAAACAAAGCACAAACACATGAGGCCACTTTGGTGGTACCTCTTGCCCATGGGCCAAAAGGCCCCAAATTAACAGGAGGTCTCCTTAAAGAGGTTTAGCTGTTACAAAAGCGGAACAAAGGAGAGGCAGCAGCAGGAACACTCCAGTTTCAGAGATTAGGTAACTGGCCAAGGCACCTGGTGAAGCAGCACCTGCACCCCTGGGCTGTGCTGGCTGTCACCTGGCTCGGGGATGCTCCAAGGGCTCAGCTCCAGAAGGTCTCATTTGAGAAACACCAAGTGCTGAGCAAGTTCTGCTGCTCTCGTTTGCCAATGGAAGAGGTTCCCAATGGTCCCTGTGTGCTCAGGCAGAACAGCACAGAACCCCATCCCTCCTGTGGGTGCTGGAGGCTAATTCCTGCACTTGGGAAGGGGCTGGGTATGATCTCCCCAAGGTACTTACTGGCAAAGAGGGGAAAGCACTAACCTTACAGTGTTCTGCTTTGAGATTTCATCTCAGTCCAGGACATCACCAGTGCCAAACGGATGTGCCTCTCACTAGGCAGGGCCCGATCAAACCCCACAGTTCTCTCCACACTGCCTGGCTCCCGGAACTCCCCTCGGGTACAGGAGCTGAGCTCTGGGCAGTCACTGCCCTCCACAGAAGGCTAGTTAGAGCCACAGCACTTCTGTTCCCACTGTCACCTGCTGGCAGTTTTCCCCACACAAACATGTTTTGCCCAAGTCACCAGACAGACAGGAGAAACAAAGGTTCTGCTTTCAACCAGCATATGATGGCACCTATTTTGGTAATCACCTAGAAGATATTTACTTTTTAAATTACTCTGTGTAAAATCACACAATCATTTATGTTGAAAAAGCCCTCTAACACCAGAGTTAAACTGTTCCCCCAGCACTAACCATGCCCCAGGCGCCAGATCCATATGTCTGTTAAGCCCCTGCAGGGATGAGGACTCCACCACTGCCCTGTATATCCCAGTGTTACACAGAATCACAGGGTGGGTCAGGTTGGAAGGACCATAGTGGGTCATCTGGTCCCACCTCCCTGCTCAAGCAGGGTCATCCCAGATCACAGGGCACAGCATTGTGTCCAGACACTTCTGGAGTATCTCCAGTGAGGGAGACTGCACACCTTCCCTGGCCAGCCTGTTCCAAAGCTCAGTCACTGCCCAGGGAAGTTCTTCCTCGTGTTCAGGTAGAACTTCCTGGGCATCAGTTCCTGCCCCCTCCTCTTGTCCCATTGCTGGGCCTCAGGGAGCAGAGCCTGGTCCCTGCTCTGAGCCCTCCCTGCAGACACTGAGACAGGGATGAGGACCCCTCTCAGCTGCATTTTCTCTCAGGTTTGAACAACCCAGCTCGCTGAGCCTTTCCTGAAGAGAGAGATGTTCCAGTCCCTTCAGCATCTCCACAGCTTCCACTGGAGCCACTCCAGGAGTTCCATGTCCCTCCTGTGCAGAACTGGACACAGCACTCCAGATATGCCTCACCAGGGCTGAGCAGAGGGGCAGGATCACCTCCCTCAACCTGCTGGCCATGCTCTTCCTAATGCACACCAGGATCTCACTGGCCCCTGGGCCCCCAGGACACACGGCTGGTCAGGGACTGTTCAGCTGCTGTTCACCAGGACACCCAGAGCCCTCTGCAGCTGCTCTCCAGCAGGTCAGCCCCCAGCCTGGACTGGGGTTATCCCTCCCCAGCTGGAGGATCCTGCACTTGCCCTTGCTGAAGTTCTGACAGTTCTTTCCTGCCCACCTCTCCAGCTGGCCAAGGCCCTTCTGCAGGGCTGCACAGCCCTCAGGAGGATCGGCCACTGCTCCTGCTGTGTCTGCAGCTGAGGGGACACCAACCCCTTCATCCAACCACTGATGGATGAGTTAAACAACACCGGGCACAGGACTGAACCCCGGGGGGGCTAATAAAAAAGAAGTGGAGATGGATAGAATGAAGTACTTGGATCTTAGGGACACAGTGTCTTTAGAAGTTTTTTTAAAATGTTTTCACATCTCAGACACTCCAGATTCAAAGAGGACTGACTTAGGAGCAGAAAAAATGACAAGAAAAGGCTACATTTTATAACAACTTCAAGGCTTATTTCTGTTTAGTAGTTCCTATGCTCTGTCTGAGCATTTTTTATAGGGCTACTGACTTTAATAACATCCAACTTCCCTTCAAAAGAAGAGGGTTGTGCAATTACCTTGTACTTCCAAGTGGGTATGGACAGCTAAAAGCAGTAGCTCTATAGATACACGCTCTGGTAAGGTTTACAGTAAAGGAGAAGTCAGTGCACTATAAGCAAAGACTAAAAATTCACCAGCAGCCCTGTCCTCAGAGCTTTACTGAAAGGTCAGGCATCCAAAACTCTGCTTCATCATAACACTTAAGATACTGAAGCTGCAACAGTGCCCTTGGACAAGCTACAAAAGAAAACCACAGAATTTAGGAAACACAACAGCTTCAGTCAACAGCCCCAGAAAACTCTGCTTCTGTATTAATTATAATAATCAAAACACCAAAATCAGACTAATACAAGATCACAGAATCCCAGAATAGTTTAGGCTTGAAGGCACCTTAAAGTTCATCTTGTTCCACTCCTGCCATGGCTCACCTTCCACTAGCCCAGGCTGCTCCAAGCCCCATCCAGCCTGGCCTTGGGCACTTCCAGGGATCCAGGGGCAGCCACAGCTGCTCTGGGCACCCTGTGCCAGGGCCTGCCCACCCTCACAGGGAAGAATTTCTTTCCAATAACCCTGACTTCTGCAGGTGGGAAAACATTCCCTCTTCTCCTGTCTCTCCAGGCTCTTGTACATAGTCTCTCCATCTTTTTTGTCAGCTCCTTCAGGTTCTAGAAGGCTGCAATGAGGTTTTGTTGCTCACAGACTTGCTCTCTGAAGGACCTTCAGCACAAAATACTGGGGTGGTATCATTAAACACACTCAGGAAGAATCAGCAGCTCACAAGATATAAGGCACAAAGACTTCAAGAGAGCTACAAATCAAGAGAAAACAATCCTCCATGTCAAGAATCCAACAATGCCTCCCCGAGGTGACTCCAATGTGACCTGACAGCCCCCCCTGCCCCAGCAGAACCTTCTCACCACCTGGAGGACCTTCAGCTCAGGCTGATCTTGCGTACAAATCCCACGTGCAAAACGTCAACAACAGGTTAAGACCACCCTGATGAAACACACAGCGATAAAGAGCTCCCTCAGACCCCAGAGCCATCGGATGGGCGGGGGCACATCCATCGGTGCTGCACGTAAACAACAGACTGCTGGCCAAAGTTTCTGCTTCTGCTTGGCAGATCTCTTTAGGAATAAGATCCACACCACTAAAACCTCTGTTACCGTTTGCGTTACCAATTTGATCAAGAATCAAGAGCTGATCCGGCTCCGTCTCTGCGTCTTTCCCCGGAGGGCCAGAGCACACGGACCGAGCCAAGGGGTTACACCGCGAGCTTCCAGCCGCTCTGCACAGCCCCGGGCGCAGGTGCGGGATGCCCGTTACCAAACACACCAGAGCGTTGGGGCTCACCGGCCCCACCGTGACGGGGCACAGCCCGCCTGGTCCCGCAGGAACCGGCACAGACTGGGCCCATCCTGCCCGGGCTGACAAGGCACCGTAGCGGGCGGGGAGGGAGAGGCGGGGCTGCTCGGTGACCGGCTGCGGAGGAAGAGAGGGAGGGAGAAAGGGAGTAAAGGAGGGAAGGCACCCCCAGCCCCGCCCGGCCCAGCCCAGCCCAGCCCGGCCCCTCCGCCCAGGCCGGCCCGGCCCACAGGCCCGTGCCCGCGGGGGAAAGTGCGGGGCACAAGCCTGCTGCAGCCCCCTCGCCACGCCATGTCGTGCCATGCCGCGCTCCACACCGTGCCCCGGGCGCTGCCCCAGCCGTACCTGCTCCGGTGCCGGTGCCACCAGCCCGGCCCGGCCCGGCCCAGCTCCGCCTCCTCCGTCAGCACCCGCCGGCCCCGCCGCTCCACAACATGGCGGCCACCGCGGCGCGGGGCATGACGGGAGCGCGCCCCACCCGCCTCTTCGAACACACACAGGAAGCGACGGCGCGCGGCGCCATGGCAACGGGCACGGTGACGTCACTGCCCGGCCATGACGTCATGGCGCGGGCTCCGGTGTCTGTGTGTGTTTCCCTCCCGGGAGGGCACCGGGCCGGGGACTGCTGGGTCTCCTATGGGCCCCGTGGATGTGTAAGGAAGCCCCTTGGGCCCTCCAGAGGATTCTCTGGGTCCCTGAGGGGGGCCTTGGGGGCCTTGGGTCGGGTTAGAGTTCTTTTGGTCCCTGGGTGGAAGGGGGAAGGGGTCTTGGGTCCTTAAGGCAATTATCTTGGTCCTTGAGGGGGTTCTTAAGAGAGCTTCTTGGTCCCTGGAAGGGACTCATCATGTCCCTGAGGGGTTCCTTGAGTCCTTAAGGGGGTCCTTGGGTCTTTGAGAAGCTCCTTAATGGGAGTTTCTTGGTCCCTGAAGGGATTCTTGGGTCTCTGGGGAAGGTTCTTGAGTCCTTAAGAAGGTGCCTCAGGTCCTTGGGGAGCTTCTTGGGTCCTGGGGGTTGGTCCTGGCCCCTCCAGGAAGGTGTGGGATTCCTGTGCCCCCCCCCCCGAGATGGTGATTCAGTGTAGGACCCTCCATGACACCACAGAGTGTCTGTTTCCCCCATTCCTGGTCTCTGATCCCCATTACTCTTCTCAGGGAGTTGGGGGGGAGGGGGTTGGGATGCGAGTTCTGTGTCCAACCCTTCTTGAGAGGGCACTGGACCAGGGTCTGCTGCTGCCCCAGAGCTCAGCTCTGCATGGCCCAGGAGGAGCCAGGGGCAGGTGCTGCAGAGGACTCGTGGCCCTGAGCTCTTCTGGGCTCTGGTGTGTGTTGGAACCCCCCAGTTCCTACCCATGCCCACAGAGGGGCTGGTGCTGGGGGTTGGGGGTGCTCGTTGTGGGGCAGAGGGTGCCTGTCTGCAGACTGCCCATCTGTGATGTTCTGGTGACCCCAGACCACCATCTCACTGTCACCTGCCCAGCAGAACCACCCATTCTGGTCCTACTGCAGCAATGCAGGGAACTGCATGCAATTCCCTGGTTATTAATCTTAGACTCCCTATCAATCATGCAGCTCAGCCTCACATAATAATCAAATCTGTCTTTAATGCTCCCTTGTATGTTATTTTCAACAAGAAACAGCTGATAACTGCAGCCCTGAGAAGGAACAGGATCATTCATAGAATCCTGGAATATCCTGAGCTGGAAGGGACCCTCAGGGATCCTCA
>JACBWW010000101.1:0-56954 GCA_020086605.1 Lanius collurio
ATCCCTGCCTTCTCCATCCCTCACCTTCCAGAGCAGCCACTTCTTCAAAGCAGAGGTGTCTCTAATGAGCTGCCTGTGCCAGGCTCACACCAGAGCTCAGAGGCCAGCATGTGCCAGGGAGCTGCAGAGCAGACCTGGGATGAGTTGGCCATCCCTGTCCAGGGAAAGCAGCATTTCCTTGGCTCTCCTCCCTGCTGCACATGGAAAGTCCCTTTGAAACCACCCTATGAAAGGCCCTTTGAAAAGCGCTGATAAACTTCACCTGCATAATTAAAAAATGACCTTAAACTCTTCGTGGCATGGCAGTGGAGATTTCATTAAAGACTCATCAAGAAAAGCCATTCTGGGTAATTGGCAGGTGACAACTAATTACCCTCAAGGTAGACTTCCTGACATTGTGACATCACCTGGTCACAGCATGAGTGATGCAGGAGTGATGAACAGAATAAAACATTGATTGTACAGCAATTCTCCTTGTATCTGTGTCTTTAACAGCCAGTGGCAATGAATTTAGGAGTGCCAACAAACAGTTGTGACCTACCTTATACAATGCAGACGTGGAGGCTGATCCCACAGCGTAGGCCACCCCGATAATTGAATCACCCTGGAAACCATCAGCATACGCCATCATGACAATTCCTGTGATTGCCATTATTGCTGCCACTATCTGCACAGACAAAGCAAAGCAATGTAAAGCTGAGATCATCACTGGGAGGGGCTCCTCATGAGCTTCACTACCCACTGGCTCTGACTTGGAGCTTTCTTGTTTTCCCTGACGTAGGAAAGATCGTGGGAGAGATGTAAAGCATAATGAAGGTGTGTGAACTGATAGGGAAATGGACCTATCACTGCAAATTCTGCTGGGGCCTACTGACAGAACACCCATCATTATGAATTTTGTCAGCTGAACCTCCACCTTGGAGAGGCAACTGCAAAATCAAGAAATGTTAAGGCAGACTCTGCTGCACAACAAGATAAATACTTAGCAATGCCACCGATTTGACTTGAAATGCAAACATTAGATGGTCAAACATCCTGGAAATTTAGGCCAGGGGAATGAGCCCTGTATTTTGGAATACCAGGGTATCACCACTGGGAGCTCTTCCAGCTGTTTTGGCCACGTCCTGCCATCTTTTTTTGGACAGACATGACCAGATTTCTTCATGAAGCCTTTACGTTTGTGCTTAGGTTTTTGGCCTCATTTGAAAACCCCAGAGAAAGCATCTAAGGAGCTTCAAAGAAAAAGAACAGGAATCATTAACCACACAGTATCTGAAATCCTGGGTCTTGACTCCAAGAACCTTAAGGAAGTGGTAGAGAGCCCAAAGTGATTCTTTAAAAAACTCCCCCTCTCCACCTAACTGCCCTCAGCAGGTAAATGTGGAGTGTGAATTTCAAAGACACTGAATACCCAACTTCCATGGAGTGCAGAGGAAAAGTTCTCTTGAGCCAGTGCACAACTCCTGAGCCAACACCATCGTGACATGGGCACTTTGCTTCTTGAAAACATCACTGAACTTCATTTAAGAAATATTCAGTCCTAGATAAACCTAAGCTTCAGCCCACAGACTTCAAAGGCATCTTGATCCAAACATGTGCTCTCCTGCAGAGCAGCGTGACTCTCAGAGCTCAGTTTTACCAAGAGTCCCAGAAAAACCACTGATACTAATCCCAACCAGATGTGAGCCAGACTGAGTCAATAAGCACAAAAAAATCCCACAAAATAACTTCAGCAGGGCCAGTCAGTAGAGTAAAACTGTTTCTCAAGGGGCACACAGGATAGGGACACATGACAGACTCAGGTCAAGGTGTTCCCACACAGGGGACAATGGGGAACCCAGAATTAACTCCCAGGGCAGGGCCAATCTCTGAGACTCCAGGTAAAAATGTCAGTGCTCCTAAATCCCATAGGTATCCAGGCCAACATCTTCCCAGGAAAACTCATTTCCTGGGGGCAGCTTTCAGTCCTTCCCCCTCACCCTCAGCCCTATGTCACCAGTCCTGGAGACACACAGGTGCCCCTCACATGGCAGTGGCTGTGCCAAAGGCAGTCACAAACCCCACTGCAGGTCTATATCCCACATTACTTACATGTGAAACACCCCAGCTCCAAGATACAGGTCAACGAAGCTGCCATCTAAACCTGAAGGCTCCAAATTGATAGCTCTGATAGCTCCAAATTCACCATGAAATGGCAGCTGAAATCCAGATCCCCCAATGCTGCGGGCTGAAGGCACCTCCCAGTGGTGTGATGAGATCTGGGAGGGCTTTAGCAAAAGGGGACCAGGAGGTTTCCCCCTCCTCCCTGCCAGGATAACACATTCCAGCAGTTGGGCTATCCTGGGAGACACCACAGAAGTCCCAGCCTCGAAGCAGTGACAAATGACAGCCAGGACCCCTCAGACATGCACGCCCTCTCCTCTCAGTGCCCAGAAATGCCCCCTGCCCTGCCAGACTGCCTGGCTGGATTCACCTCAGGCTGCACCACACGTCCTGCCCTGCACAGAAATTCAGGATTTCAGCTGTCAGCTGGAGTATTTCCAGCAGTGTGTCTGTATCGGAGGGCAAAACAGAAGAGCCCAGTGTAGTAATCCCCTTCTTCCAAGAGCAAGGATGGAGATTTAACTCTTGGTGCACTCACTGCTCAGTCCTTTCCTTGTGGCAGTGAAAATTAGTAGATCCATCATCCCCTCTCTTCCTACTGTGAAAAACTCATTCCCAGTCTGTCTACACCAAATTTAGAGAGCTGGTTTCCTAATTTAATCAAGTACTTAAAAAGCCAAGCACTTTTTTGTCCCTGAAACAACTAAAATGATGGACACGTGGAGCAACAACACCTCCTGAGACTTAAGTAAGACCTGAAACCGAAAACAGCAAAAACATTATTTAAATTTCATGCTCAAGGCTCCTCCTGGACGTTACATTCCAGGGCATCAGCACAGCTGACCTGTGCCTGCCTCAGGTGTTGGCTTTAGAAACCTGAGCTCACATCTGGGCACTGCTCTGTGCTGACAAGCAGTAGCAAGGTCACAGGGAAGCAAAAGTGGCTGTCAGCTCATTAAACAAGGTTTTTAATTAATGGAAGAATGTAGACACTTTCTTTTGGAGCCTCCCAGGTATGGAATGAAATTAGCTTGCCTCTTTTATTTTTTTCCCTGGAAGAGAACAAGGCCAACCAATGTTTTATGAGAAACGTTTTTTAACATTTGGAGCACAGTAGAAAACAAGGTGCTGTAGTAAAGAATCACAGAATCCCAGAATGGTTTGGGTTGGAAGGGAATTTAAAGATCATCCAGTTCCAACCCCCTGCCATGGGCAGGGACACCTTCCACTATCCCAGGTTGCTCCAAGCCCCATCCAACTTTGCCTTGAACACCTTCAAGGATGGGGAAGAAAACTCTCTCCAGGCAAAATTCAACATTTTCAGGGGAGAAAAATGTCCCCAAACTATCTAAAAAAACTGATTCAACTCCACAGATGAAGCCCAACCAAGGGCTTAAATATGCAAACATATAAGCATATGTCTAAATCTAAGCAGCAAAAGCCAGAACTACTCAAATACGTAAAGTCTTTTAAATATTTGTGCTTGCTGTGTTTCAAAGCTGTCAGGACTTCCGAAAGTGTAACATAGGCACATGATTAATTTGAGAGAGAGATGTTCAGAAGATTCCAAGCCAAGGTCAGGATGCAGGCAGGGATTGTGCTGTGTGTCCTTGCCCAGGGCAGGAGGTACTGCAAGGTACCTAAGCTCTACCTGCACTTCTTTGATGGGTAAACAGAACCAGAGGATTGTTAAGGTTGGAAAAGACCTCATTGAGTCCAACCCTTTACCTAACACTGCCAGATCCACCACTAAACCATGTCCCCAAGCACCACATCTACACATTTTCTGCACATTTCCAGGGTTGGTGACTCTACCACTTCCCTGGGCAGCCTGTTCCAGTGCCTGATCACCCTTTCTGTAAAGAAATCTTTCCTAATACCCAACCTAAACCTCCCCTGGTGTTTTTCTCTCACGGGTTGGATGCTACAGCTTCACCACTGAGGGCATGTGGCATATGGCTGTCCCTGCAGAGCACACACTCTGGGTACCTCAAAACGCAGCCACAAGCACCTGATCCTTTGTGTGCAACCCTTCTGCAGTGCTCCCACAGGTGGGACTGCGCCATTCCACAGGGTGGCCAGCAAGACAGGATTGTCTTTAGACATGGCACCTAAAAAGCCAGCCTTGCAGCCCAGCTGGCAGCTGCTTTCAGCTGTGGTGCCAGCGGATCAGAGGGATGCCAGGCAGCTCCCCCATGCCCGTGGGCATCCATGGCCAGTCTGGGGACTGCTGCAGCCACACTGGGCAGACAGGGTGCTGGGAATGTGCTGCAGAGCCATTGCTGTCCCAGGCACTGGAGCATCCCCACCTCGCTGCGCCGCAGATGCGCCCAACGGCTCCGGAGCTCTGGAAGAGCTGCTGGGAGCTGAGCTCCTTGGAAAAGCTGGCTGAGCTCCTGGGTGCAGAGAACTTCTGCAAAAACATGGCTCAGGGTATAGGATTACACCTGTACTTCTTTTGATGTCCTTGCTGTCCAAAGAACCCAGTTCCTGCTGCTCTCCGAGGCGCTGTGGGCGAGAGCAGCTGAGTCATTCAGAGCACAAAAAGCTCAGTCTGTGCTGCTCTGTTGTATGTCAGCTCTCAAACTCTCTCCTGGCTTGGTTATTAACATCATTAAGTGTTATTCTGTCAGGAGAGCTGCTGAGAAATGCTGTGAATTACCTCTCCAGCAATGGGCATCCAGGCTCTGCCAGTGAGCAGTGAAATCCAGTTTATGTGCAGGATTTGCTGCTCACTTTTCCTGCCAGGTTTTTCCTGTGTGAACCCCACACGGTGTTTACAGCACTAATACTAATGCATATTTATGGCAACCTTATTTTAGTCAGTGAAAAATAAATAATAACTGAAAATAGCTTTTTTCCCTAGGTTTCTTGAACAGAGCTGGCTAGGAGAACACAAGAGCTATGCTTGCTCTCCCAGGAAGATGGTGCTTCAAGACAAAAATTAACTTAAAGGGTACAAAATGTTCAATTTTTTCAGCTGGAACCTGAGATGATCAAGGGGCAGAGGGGGGTAGTTGTTCCTGTTACTTCTGTAGAGGAGAACAGAGGTTTTAAAATCCTGTTTATTCTTTGAGTGAGTCAGTGGGCTGAGCAGGGGTCATATTCACCTGATGTTTCTGTATTTTCAGCTGTGTATGAAATAGATACACAGGTGTCTGGCTTTACCTTCAAGCACTGGTTCACTTCCACGCTTTCCAAGGAAATTAAATCCAGCTGCTGGTGGTCCCTTCTGGTCACACTCATCACACTTGGCCCCAACCTGCCCCTAATGAAGTTCAAGGCTCTCAATAATTCAGTCAGGATCGTGCCCCAACACGACCCTGAGCCATTTCAGGGGGGAATTTGCATCAAAGAACTGGCAGAAATTCTCACTACTCCTCATCCAAGGTGTGAAGCTAATAGTTTAAATTGCTGTGTGTTGGGAGATTTGTGTATGGAAAATTACAGGGAATGAGTTTGTTTTCCCCAGATCCAGGGGAACATAATTTTGAGTTCTGATTTAAATTTCTGCAGGGTCCATTTTACTGGCAGTGAGTCCTCTAACACTTCAGTGCAAAATACACCTTCACACAAAACAGCTGTGTTGCTTTTAAAGCAATTTTGGCACATGCACATGTAAATGGGTGTGTGAAAAGTGATGGAGTAGCACAAGAAAAATACATCACACATTGAAAACATCTGTCTACCCAAACAAGGAATAAAACCACCTTGGTGAGGGCCTAAGCATTCATCACTAAGTTTGAAAGAAAATTAACTAAAATTCAGCACAGTAAACCAAGACAGAATAGGTTCATATGAAACTGGAAGTTCTTCTGTTGTAATTTATGAAGTTACACTTGGCTACAATAGCTCCTTGAAATCCCCACACTGAATTCCCTCTGAAGTTCTGAGGTCTCTAACTGATCCCAAGGTTTAAGCCTGCATTAAAACTAAACTAGAAACGTTTTCATCGTGTATCTACACCCCAGTGCAGCAGTGCTATGGTAGCACCATGGCTGATGGGTTTAGGTGCAATTATGAAAACATGAGAGAGAGGAAAACGAGGCACGTTCATTACCCTTGCTCCCATGAACCTGTCTTTGAGCACAATCCAAGAAAGCAAGAAGACAAAAGCTTTGTTACAACAGAACAGGGCAGAGACGTCTGTGGCTGTGAGCTTCTTTAAAGCCAGTAAATACAGGTAGTTAGTCAAAGTCCACAGAATAGAAAAGGGAGCAGTCCTTTTAAGAAAGAGTTTCAGCGTCAGACCATCTTCACCAAAAATCCGACTGCATTCCCTATGAAAAGAAAAGAGTTTCAGTCTCAACCAGGGTCTTCCTTAGCACTCACTGCAGCATAACAAACATTCATTAGGCTTTTATCGCGTTCCTGTGCTTTTCCTAACTACTACACATGCCCAAGAGAATCCATTATTTAATACACATAGGGAAAACAACCCACAATCTTCTTAAAACAGCAATTTTGCAAGAAGAAAAGAAGTAACTTACCTGGAATAATCACACTCTGTGCAACAATAATCCCAGGGACTCACACACAGAAATGAAGGTTATCTACAATGTTCCGACAGCTCCCAGACTCTGCTTTCAAGGCCATGAGCACAAGGATTAGAATCATCATTTTTTCTCTGCAGCTTGCCAATTTTCTTTTTCTGAATTGCTCCAAGCCCTGTTTTCATTCCTATTGAAATGTATTTTTATGTATGGCCAAGGAAGCTGTAAGAACTGCCTTAAGATACTCAAAAGGACTGCCAGATCCATCAGCGTGGTGGGGAAGGGAGCCACAAGGCAGTGGGAGTGAGCCAGGCAAACAGGAGTGTGAGAGAAAGAAGGGAAAGGGAAGGAAAAGTATTTAACAGCTTCATTTTATTATACAGGGAAAATCTGTGTTTTCTAGGAGATATTTGCCTTGAGGATTAAATTCCAAACTTCCCAAACACCGTGTCACACACAGCTCAAGTGAGCTGCTTGCTTCTTAGGCGTTCAGCAATCTCTGCCTTTCCCAGACTGGGAAGGATGTTTTTTAGCAACTCTACTGTCTGCACCCTTGGCAGAAGGTATTCCTGAAGATATTCCCAGTGTGCTTCACTTCTTGGCATGGCTCTCTGACACTGCTCAAACCATGGGAGGTCTCACAAGTGATCCCAAGCAGCAGTAGAGTGAATCAAGGCACCATCAACCTGCAGCACATAATTCCAAGGAAAGGGACATGGAGGGAATAATCCAAATGCCCTGAGGCTCTGGGGCTCCAAAGTGCTTACAGCCAAACATGGCTGTGCTTGATAGACTGTTAAAGCACCCACTAGGCAGAACTAATTAGCAACTACAAAGATTGCACTGCCATGTGAAATCAAAAATATTTGTTATTTGAGGGTGGTGGTGGGGGGGTGCGATGAATATCTTGATTTGGAAAACAAAATCATTTTCAGGGGCCCTTAAACATTTTTACTGTTTCCTGGGAATTTTGCTATTAAAAACATTGCAGTTTTTCACTATTAAGATTGGAAACCACCACTCTCATTTTGAGGAAAGTATAACAGTAACATCTGTGTAGTAACTGAGATCAGCTACATCTTGACCTAAATTATTCTACCTAATAACCACTCCTTTTCTGCTGACACCAGGACAGCCTGGGGTACAAAGCAGTCATTCCTGGTAACAGTAAGTTCCATTCTCAAACTCTGTTCCAGGGCATCCAGTGAGTTAACACTCAGGCTGGTGGATCTGCTAATTACCTCCTTCACTCTAGTTGACCTCAACACTCTCAGGAGTCCTGTTCACCAAAGACTAGGATAAAAATGTTTAAAATATAAAAAAGAACAGCTACTGGTGAGTATCATTTATCTGAGATGCAAAGCAAGCACTTGGTGAAGCAAATCAATCAATGCCTAACTTTGCAGACTTTTGTAACTCTGATTTCAACAGGAGTTAGAGGTGACAAGTTTCCCTGTTTGAGAAAGGACTCACTGGTGGCACTTCAGTGTTTCTTGGCACACAGATACAGCAGTTTACCTTTGAAAGATGCTTCCCCTTGAGACTCAGATGGATGCAGAGGGTGATTCTGGGCTCAGACCACATCTCACCTCAGGACAGGTGGGTGTACCATGGCTGTGTCACCATTCCATGACGCCAGAGCCAGGGTGCCCCATGTCCTGGCAAGAACAGACCTGCACTGAGAACTCCACACCTGTGTGGTGGGACTTCTGCCATCACTTCTGGGGCATGCCTGGATCATGATAAATCCAGCCTGCCTCAGGAGCTGTCAAGATTTTAGAGGAAAGGAGCCTGTGCTGTGTTAAAACAAGGCAGAAAGGTGCCTGGGCTGCCTCCAGAAATGCTGGACCCAGATGCCAGAACTGGCCAGGTTTTGCTGCCCTGCAGATCTCTGGGATGCCTGCACACAGACAAACCCAGAGCAGAGCCAGGAGGATGGATCCAAGTGCCCTGACAGGGTGAATCCTCGAAGGAGGAAGGCTCAGTGGATATTACATTATTCTGGGTTGGGCTCTGGGCTGGTCAGTGATTTGGGAGAGGTAGATGTGACTGCCCCAGCAATGACACTTATCTCTGAGTTCCCAGAGGCAGTGGAAGGGATGAGCAGGGATGCACAGCTAGGAAAACAATCTGGAAATGCTTCCCAGGCCCCAGGCAATGGGCTGTTTAAGCAGGTGGAAGGGCCTCCACCACACAGCAGTGACCAGAAAAAACAGGGGGTGGTGGTTCCTCAACTCTCAGTGAAGAAAATACAGCGAAGTCTCTGACAGGGTCGTGCTGAGTGAGGCAGAGACTTGATGAATTCACCCCTGGTGCCTAGGAGAGCTCCATGAATAATGCTCAGTCAATGAGGAGATGGGGAGAATACTTTATTTTCCCAGTCACCAGGTTGCCTGAGGCTTTGTGAGGGCTGGTGGCTCAGTGGTTAACTCAGCCTCTTTGACATGCAACTAAAATTAAACTTGCAGGAGTCATCAGACATGACAGTGATTAAAACCCGGGGCTCAGGAGAGAGGGCTCCCTGGAAGCCTCCCCACACAAATAATGTTGCAGGCTGCTGACTTAGAGGCACAGACATATCTAAGGGCAGCTGACCCTGAAACTATGACAAAAACTATTTCCAAATGCACAAGAAGTCTATTTAAAACCTGCCCTCTAACATAAATAACTCCTTTTACTTGCAGGTAGCCCTCAGCCACCAGCTCTGGGCAGTGTGCCATGCTCTCAGGAGTTACAGCACCTCGGGCACTTGCGCAGCTTTGCCTCTGGCACCCACTAAATAGATTGTGTGCCCTCTCAGTTATTCTGATGCCAGGCCCTGCACAGGAATGGGTTTGCTCCCTCCTGACACAGCAGCCTCTGGAGTGAAATCCAGCAGCTGGTTATAAGCAGCTGACAGAAAAAAACAGCAAACAGGCAGAGAGCTGGGGTACAGGAACACAGAGAATGCACTGACATCACCTGAATTAGAACTTGGCAAAGCCACAGTGACATTAGGGCAGCAAACAGCACAGCAGCACCTTCTGTGAGCACAAGCCATTCAGTGCTTCTGCCTGAATGACAGCATCTGCAGCCATAAAATACCTCCCAGCTCCACTGCAGGGGACAAACTGGGTGTGGTTAAGCGCACTGGTGAGTTGTGCGCTCAGGACTGACCGAATCTGAACTGTCAGAAAGAGCCTGACCAGCTCTATTTGTCTGGTGGAGAGCTGGAGCAAAAGGAAGGTGAATTCTATGTGGAACTCTCACATAACCAATGCCTGGCTCAGCGGGCAGCACCAAGGAATGCTGGGTCCCACAGGAATGGTCCATGGGAAGCCCAGCTTTGTGCCAAGGGTGTTCCTTTCATCTCCTCTGAAAAGCCCTTTGCAGTCAAGGCCTGGATCTGCAGTTTATTCCACAAGAGGCTGGGGGAGCTGGACTGAGCTACTGCTGCAACACAGAGGGAAAGGTCTGTGGGTGAGAAACCTGCAGTGACAAGTTTCATGTACCACACCAGCTACTCATGGCTCAGTCTGCACTTCTGCTGACTTCTTGTTATCCAAGAAATCCAACTCTTCCCAGTGTGTTTTGTTCACATTAAACCTGCATCTGCCAACACTTTCCCTGGCCAGTGCCTCAAGGCTGGGAAGAGCCTGCAGCACCAATCTCAGCTCTTATACCATGGGTACATCCTGGCAAGAAGCTGCTCAGTGCCACAGTGTTTGTCCTTGAGAGGCCAAGACGCCAGCTGGGGAGGCCAAATATATCGACATGGAAAAGGTCACCCACCTACCCCACACCACAACTGCATGAGGACCCTAAATGAGGTCTGGGCAGTGTCTTCTGCTGTGGTAAGCGCTGGCAAGGTTAGATTTCCTGCTGCTGAGCTTCCTGAGCTTCAGATCATCTTATCCAGCGCTAGTGGAAGGAGTTTCAAGCTCTTTATGCAGGACATACTTTTTATTTACAGTGCTGAGGGGATACCCAGAGCTGTGTCCTCTGCCTGAAGACAACCAAGACCCTTCACCTAAACGCAGCAGGGAGTTAATGAGTTATCTTCTCAGACCACAAGATAGAATCTCTAAGGTAAAGGGTGAAGGGTAAGAAATACACAATTTATAATCTCAAATATTATAATAATAGAATGCTAGAGTGGTATGGGTTGGAAGAGACCTTAAAGCCCATCCAGTTCTGCCCCCTGCCTTGGGCAGGGACACCTCCCACCATCCCAGGTTGCTCCAAGCCCCATCCAACCTGGCCTGGAACACTTTCAGGGACAGGGCAGCCACAGCTTCTGTGGGAAACCTGTGCCAGGGCCTTCCCACCCTCACAGGGAAGAATTTATTTTCTGATATTTAATCTAAACCTGCCCTCTCTCAGTCTGATGCCATTTCCCTGCCATATCCTTGTCAAAAATCCATCTCTCTTGCAGCTCCTTTAGGCACTGAGCAGCCCAAACTTTTCAGAAAGCCAATCTAAAGTTGAGGATTGAGACTCCTGTCCTACCAAGTGGGATTTATTAAAGGAGCAGTGGCTCTCTACAGCTTTGCCAGCCTGGGGCAGCACTCTGCAAGTCACTCACAGGATCACTGATCTCTGCCAAGACGTCACAGACACTGTTTGTTCAGATCCACTGGGAATATCTGCTGGACAAAATGTCTTTAAAGCTCCTAGAGAGTAACTACATCCTCCAGAAACACGAAGACAAATCACCTCTGGTCTCTGAGGCAAGCCTGGAACTGCTACAAATGGGTTTATTGACAAGAATTAGCTACTGCACAGGAATAAAACAGGCAAACGAAGCAGCAAGAAATCTTACACAATGTAATGAAAAGCTTTGTAATAGGAACAATATCAAGAATGCAAATCAAGAAAATACACAAACATTCAATGCAGGTTTGAAAACGCCCCTGTTCTGGGGAAGAGGATGGGTGAAATGACCTCCAGAGATCCTTTCCAAATTAAGTCTGTCTATAATTTAAAACTACAAATGATGCTTTTAAATTCTTTAAGTCACCAAAAAAATCCAGAGCTCATCCTGAGGAGATGCCCATCCCATATCCAAACTGAGTGAGTCTGGATAGTCAAGTTTTAACAGAGCACAGACCAAATAGTTGGTCCCCATGAAGAAACCATTATTTACCAGCATTATGTACTTCCTCCTTGGGATGTGAGTTCTTGACATATCTGGAATAAGAAATACTCTGGGAAGATTCCCATCAGCTCTAACACTGGTGTCCTGACTCCACACATTCACAGACCCACTGCAGAAATTTCTGTGGGCATTTAAGACTGTCCTCAACTTTCAAAGCTGAATTCTTAACAGCTGGGGAAATATATCAACCATTTTAGCACAGGGGGGTTTTATGCACTGCCCCAAATGTTTTGCCCCAAAATTTCACTCTGATAGAGATATAGTCAATGAACCAACTGCAGGGGATTTACCTGCAGAGATATCTCTTCTCACCTTCTTCCTTTTCTGCTGTACCATTGTTATTACTTCACCCCACATGCAGACACTGCTAATGTTCTCACAAAAACTCCAGCAGAAATCTGAATGAAGCATCATTAACAGACAAAGCACCAGGGTTCGCAGAGAAGCACTTAATTAAGTGCAACTGTTCAATTTCAGTCACACTGATTTGACAGAAATGATAATTTAGGGCCAAATTACATCCCAGATCCTGGCAAAAAGTAGCTGAGGGAAGAGTTTGGCCCTGCTACACTCCAGCCTGACAGTCACAAATGGGATTCCCTGTGTGGTCAGGGACAGCAGGAGCCAGGGACAGGCTGGGTGATTCCTGGTGGAACAGAATTCTGCTGGAGTCAGTCAGGTTGTTTTCACAGCAAGCCTGCACTGGAACAACAGAATTGGGTCCCAGCTCAAAATGACCCCGTGAACCCCTTCCCTCCCTGGGCAAGGTGTGGTATCTCCTGGTGAGCTGAGTTTTGTCCCATCCTTTAAAGCAGGTCCCACATCACTGTGAGATCTGTGGAATAACAGAAGTAGAGGAGGAACTCTGAAATTAATTGTCACAGAATGTGAGGTATTTCCAAGCCCCAGAGACAGATTAGATGTGGTTTTCTTCAGAACTGGCTAAGGGGAAGCTAAGCCAGCCTGGTCCTGTTGGTTGGACTGGATGATTTCTTTGGGTTCTCCCTTAACCCTGTATTTCTCTGATTTCCCAGAGCTACTGAACAGGGATTTATAATTTTCCAGCAGGAGGAAAGGGCAGTTTGTATCCTGCTATACTTGCTCAGCATAGAGAGCAAGCCATGATCTTCCACGTGGAAACCATCTCTTCAGTTCTGAGCATCTTTCTTCTCAGCTAGGAGCTGGTTTGCTTGCACCCAACATTGCTATTCTATCATAAATGGACCGGGACAGATGAATCAGTGGCCTGATCCAGGCAAGAACACAAAATATAGAGATATTAGACAATATAACAGCAAGATTATAAGCAGATTATTGACCTTTTCAACTCATTAAAAAAAAAACCTTTAACAATGAAGTATCCATTTATTCAGCACACATCACTCATCTGTCAGCCTCCTGTGAGATATTTATGAATGAGGTTTTCTGCAGCATGACCTTTATTCTGCCTCCTGACACCACGGCTGGAACTGAGCACAGCAGTGATCTGAGCTCAGCCCTCAGGAATTAGGTTGTTTAAAGGGATACTGCCATGATAAAGCCTACCTGAATTTTTTGATTGGAGACTGCTTTTCCTGTGCCGTTGCAAGGTGCCCAGAATAATAAATAGGAAAAATCATAATGTTCCAGTTTGTTGAGAACCAAGTCATGAAAAAGGGACAGTCAAAGGTCTCAAACGTGATTTTGACAAACTGCGTGGTCCCAACCCAGGAGGAAGAGACGGACAAAATGATCAGGAATCTCCAGATTAGCTTGAGAAACGTGGATGTGCAAGATTGGCATCGTGTCTGTCTTTCAGCTTCTTGGCTGCTGCTCTCTGTGTGCGTTTGTGTTCCTTCTTCCCCTGAAACAAAAAAAAAAAAAAAAAAAAAAAAGGAAGAAAAGAGAGTTGTACATGTAATGAATGCATTCCAAACGACGCTTGGCAAAATCTCCCCTTCTGGTCCAAGTCACAAATGATCCCTTGCTTTCTCCCTGTAACTCCTCTATGTCTCATAAATACTGAAATCTTGCACAAAAATATTTTAATAATACCATCTCTGTCACTTCAAGGAGGCAGAACCGAACACAAACACAACACCGAGGGCTGAGGTAACAGTATTACAAATAAGCTGTTTTCACTATTTGCTTTATCAGCCCTTCATTCCCTCTGCCAGCAAACCTCCAGAATAAAAATACATCCCTTGGAACCAATGACATTATAGAGTGAATTACTGTGCATGTAAGCAACAGAAGAGCTCTCTGAGCCTGTAGGTCTGGAGCCAGGAACAAGTTCTTATTCCTCAAGAATTTTAACTCCAGAATCACTTTTTTATTTGCAAGCTGGAATGGGGAAAAAAAGCAACAGTCTGGTGGATTTTCTACCCAAGCAGAAAAAGCTTTTTGCAGTCAGGTTGTTGTACTTACATTTTTGAAGTTAACAAAGGAAGCTGGACAAAAGTGAAGCTTGGCATGCCTAGAAATCAACCTAAACAAGGAGCCACCGGAGAGTTGGCATTTCCCATTTTAGCAGAGCGGTTTTCAGACCCAAGTGCAGATTTCCTACCACAAGTGGGGAGGATTTAATCTCACTGACTGGTGACTTGCTCTCCAGACCCATCTCCCAGAGATGCAACCCCTGTTTTGGTTTCCTAGATCCCAGCTGAAAACAAGGAGCACTAACACTGCTGTCCCAGGAGCTCCCGGGGCAGCACTGAGCTCCAACCATTCACCCACATCTCACCAGTTTGGTAGAAAAAACAGGGAAAAATCTTCTAAAAATCATGGCCTGAAGGTATTCTTAATTTCTCCTATCAATTATCAGTCACATTAATACATGATGTGATATACAAAAGAAACAACATGATTTTGAGAGAAATTATAGATGTACTGAGAGCACACACTGTCCAATATTCAGCTTTTATGTGAAAGAGGTACCCTTTCACACTCCGGTTTAGTTTCCTTTTATATTAATGCTTTTGCTACAGCCATAAAGAAATGTCAGGCTGGGGTTCCAAGCTATTACTGTAAACCAACATTACACATAAAAAAAGACTTATCATAGCAGGGAGTGAATTCGCAGTCAAGAATTCTCCTAACTAGGACATGGAACTTTTTGTAGTTGTAATTGTGTGATGTGTTTTTTTTTCCTAAAAATAATCTGTATTTGGTGGCTCCATTGTTTAGTGGTGAATCAAGAATTTAAATAAAATTACAGGTTTATTAAAAACATGCAGAGGGTAATCAGCCACGGGTCTGAAAAGGCAAGCATCTTTTTAGCATTCTCTTTGGCTGCTGAGAGAAAATAGATATTTTTATGGTACTAATAATGACTGACATCTATTGAAAGGTAAATTACAGTTTATTTCCAAGTTAGAGTGGCTTAAAAAGAATATATTATAGTAGCACTGACTTGCAGGTCTTCCTGCTAAGTAAAACTACCATGCAATTAGTCCTTTTTCATCTACCACTTAAAATAATCACACAATGATAGAAGAATAAAGCACTTTTAGCCATGCTTTCTATTTTTCAATTACAAAATAATAATGATGCAATTGGTGTCACTATGCATGACACTACCATCAGCATTTGACTGGGATGTTACAGACCCAGGTCTGAATGTAAGGGAAAGGCACAGAAACACACTCTTGTTGCAAGACCTACCTTGGATTTAAAGTCCTGAGTAAGTTTTTAGAAATAAATGTACAGTGAGGAGTTGCTCCAAGTGTTTAATCAGAGGGATTCATCCCAGGTAACGTAGTTAGCAAATAATTGAGTATTCAGGATAAACATGTTTTCTGGGGCCCCTTTATATTCAATGATAATGGAAAGGCATGGTAAGAGGGGAGCTCATTCCATCCTCACATATCTATCTCTATCTACACCTAAGCTCACTGGAGGCATTTATTTCTAGACCAGATATTTGCAATTAATTTAAGTGAAATTGTGATTGATCCCAGTGACAGAGCAGCTTGACAGCTGCTTTCAAAATCCATGGGACATGCACACCTAATTCCTGGCCAAAGAATCAAAAGGCCAAGATAAGTATCTTTCAAAATAATGACAGGGCTTGAACTAGAAGGCACAGGGTGAGCAGGCACACGGTTCCTATCAAAGAGGTTTAGGGATTTCCAAGTCACGAAGCTGGGGCTGGAGCAAGCACTTGTGTTTAGACACCAAATGATAATGAGGAGAAAACAAACTGATCAGCCAAAGTGGCTGGGAAATAGCATTTTGCAATTGGCAAGGTAGCAGAATTGTTTGGGGTCTGCTTTTAGAAGAGACTGGAACAAACCAAGAGACTTATCCTGGGAAGAGCACAAAAAACAAGTTGAGGACTCGGCAAGGATGAAGGACAGGTGAGAATGCACACACAGAGCAGGTGACATGAGGAGATGGCACTGGCCATCTGAGTAGAAGGCAGTGAGCAGAAACACCCTTGCATGGTCCTTAGATCCACAGTGCAATTCTTACTGACAAGATGGTCACAGAAAAGCCTTTCTCTTGCAGTTTTCAGAAGAGCGAGATGAAGAAAATCAAAACCTACAGCTTTTCATCAGAACTCTTTTGGCTATTTGGCAACTACACCCTAGAAAATTATATTCTTTTATTTGTTTACCTATTGGGTCAGTCCTAGTTAGACTTCTCTGATAAGGAAGGGAAGATCAGGACAAAAAGGGAAATTAATAAATGCAAAGCAAATGTTCAGAAGAGTATGATGTCCAGGCACTACTCAAGTGGCCTAGAGCCCTTTCTTGGAGAAGATGGGATCTGATTTTGGATGTACCTTAGTGCCAGCAAGCACAGTTATGTCAGCTTGATATTTGGAAAAATGAGATTTGTTTTTCTGCTATCTTAGCTATGATCTCAGCTGCAAGATGCTGCATCCACTCCTTGCATAAATGATCACCTCCAACACTCCTCTGAGGCTTTCCATCAAAAGAGTACTCCTGAAGTACAAGATCGCTCTGTTTTCCGACATGAGAAGGACTCTTGCTGCCATTGGTGGTGAAGTGACAAGAGGAAGGTTCAGTTCCCCCAAATCCAGTGTGCAAGGGACATCCGACCTGTTCTTCCTCCCCTTTTCTCTCACAGTATCTACACAGTCAGTCTTACAAAGAACTTGGGCAATTAAATTATTTCCTTCCAAAAAACCTGGACAGTTACATTACTTCACTCTTCCAAAGTCTGTCCTCCTCAACAGTGTGGTTTAGCAGACTCACAGGCCTGTGGCTGCACATTGTACCTGCTACCATCCCATCCCTGCAGCTACTGGATGGACACCATGGTGAAGAGGTCAGTGTTCACCACACCTACGGGTTCATTTGAGCTAAACTTCTGCAGTGAAGTGGGTGATGGAAGCCCTGACGTGCAGCTGACCAATGCTCTGAACTGTGATGGTCTTCCCTACAAATCCTTCTACCCGCTGCTCCTTCTCTTCCTCTTCACAGCCCATCTGCGGTGCGAGCTGAGGTTGTCACTGTTCTTCAGAAGGAACTCTTAAGGGCCCTGCTCTGTGGCCAGGCTGAAGCTGAGGAGACACAACCACTCTGTGAACTCTACCTGTGTGCTAGGGCTAACCATCTCTGAGGATGTTCTGTGCCTCACGCCGTGCCGGGTACCTAACGCACATCGTGTACCTGCGAATCCCAGGCTTCTCCTCCCGTCAGTGCCGCCTTCCCGCCTCACCCCCGGGCTTGGGAGGGACCTGACCGAGAATCTGCTGCTCGCAGCACCGCAAACCAAACGTCAGCATGCTCGGGCCCTGCCCCAGCTTTCCGGAGACTGAGGGAAGAGGCCTCCGGCAGGCCCGCGGTGGCGCCGGGAGTGCGGCTGTGGTTCCTACCTGATCTGCTCTGCCTCTCGACTCTGCTGTGCCGACAGATTCCCGAGGGACTTCGATTCTGCAGCTCAAGAATGGGAGCAGCAGAATCTTCAGCAACAGATAGAGGGGAGAGCTGCCTAGTCATGCCTCTGTGTCTGCTGGGGCAGTTGCCTCCTGGCTTGCATTGGATGACAGCTGATCGTGAGGCACCTGAGAAGAAAGAGTTTGCATCAGTTTTGGCTGGAAAGTCCCTGGAGGAACAGGGGGCTTTCAAACAGGCTGGCAGTGAAATGCATACAAAAGGAAGCACACAGCAAAAATGCAGGTTTCAGCTCTGCTCAGGATAAAGCAAAAAAGTAAGTAAATAAATACTTAACTCTCTCCCCCCTTATAGTTAAAAAGGTGCTGCATGAAAACCAGTCTTCCCCCTGAAGAAATGAGAGCCCCATGCTGCAGTGCTTTCTCAGCCCCATGGCTCCGTCCATAGGGTCTGCACAGTCAAAGGAATTTGTACTCACGTGGGCCCCTGAGCACTGACACTGAACCAGGCCAAAGGAGAGGTCACCATTCCCCCCAGGGTGGGAAGAAGGGCTGAGGAACCACTGCTTCCCTCAGTGCTGGGAGCCTCTCTAGAGGAGAGGCTCCTCTTTCCACACTCCAGAATGATTCTTGAGACTCTTGGATGGAATGAAGCCACTGTCTCTCACAGGTCTTTTAGATGAAGATTTCTGCTACAGGATTGAAGCTGCCAATTTTAAGCCTTTACAGACACCAAATCAGAATCTCCACATCTTCAGAGAAGTTGCTTTCTCTTCCTCTGCTACATGCAAGCAACTCCAAGATGAGACATCCCATATGGAGGCTGGACAGAGGCATGAGGCAGCAGAAAAGACCCAGGTCCCAGAAATACCAGTGGTACCGGATGAAAAATTTTCCACGGAGTAGGGCACCATATTTAATGAGCAAGAGTTTGAAGGGCTGGATTAAGGACCAGGAAACAACAGCAAGGAGTGCAGTGCTGGAATCCATCAGTGTGACTGGTGATTGATCGTGCATGGACTCCCAAATTTACCAAAGATGTCTCTGTAAGAGGTCAACACATGAGCAGCACAAGACAGTCTTCTTCTTCAGCAGAAAGTCAGGATGACAGGCCATTTTGGCAAGCATAAATGTGTGTGCACAGCCAGCTGAGATCACCCATTGCTTGTTTTGCAACTTCAACTGCTGACCATCTCACCTAAACTTGTGGAATGTACCTGTACCCACAGCAGCCACTGACCTTGCCATGACTTGGAAGGATTCAATGTGCTAATCCAAACTATTTCATATTGAAAAGAATACTAAAATAGACACAAGCCCCATGTGTAAGGTGCCACATGTGCAACAGCTATGGCAGAAATCCCAAAGGGAGACACTGTTTGTTGCAACATGAGCCATTCCAGTACACTTTGAGCAAAAAACATCAAACCCAACTACTACTTAAAAGTATATTCCAAAGCAAGGGCTGTATCCAAGACTCAAGAATTGAGACAGGACTCTTGCCAGAGAGTTCATACAATCTTCCATGGACTTAAAGCTGTGTTGGGGTCACCAAGTCTAACAAAGATCGATGTATAAAATATGGAATTATACAGAAAAAAAATAATCTCTTAGCCTATTTAGAGCCTGCAAGGTTAATTCTTACTCATCAAGTAGATGAGTGACTGAATCAGCAGCTGACCCCCTCCAGATGACCTTTCTCAAGATGCTCTTCCCTTTCTTCTCTGTCCGGAATGAGGGAACTCTGACTCAAGGGAGACACCCAAGTTTACATTCCAACTTACCATGAAGTCCTACAAATCCAATCAGTGCAGTAAACAATCCACACTCTCTGATAGCAGACCCACAAATCCACTTTAAAAAAATAAGATCTACATGATGAGAAGTAAGCTACACACTGTGTTGCCTCTCCTCAATTTTTGATGAGCATTACTTTGTAAAGAGCTTTCTAGAGCCTACCGGATGTTTTCAGACCATTAAAAAGCCATTCACCTTCAAGTATTTACTTTTTAACTGAGAAAATAATGATCTAGCAGCCAAACAACTCCCTGCATGACTTTCTTCCACTTATTTCAAAACTCCAAGAGCTACCTCTCACACTGGTCAAACAAGAATAACATCACCTACTTCGTAAGACTTAGTAAACATCTCACGAGTTACTCTTGCAAGTTACACCTTCATTTGTCACCTGAAAATTAGTCCCAGCCTCCATGAGGTTAAACCAATCACTACTTTTGGGGTGAAATATTCAAAAAGGCATTTCTGATTTTTCAGGTCCACAGTTTAAAGAGGTTTTATTTTCAGGAAGTGTTTGTTGTCTGCCTGTCCTTGGAGAAGAAGCTGCCGAGGTGACTGGCTCCAAATGACTCCTTTTTTTGATGTTCATCATTTAAAAAGATTCCTTAATGTTGAAAGACACAAGTTATGTCTCAATTCTAATTCATTTCAGAACATGATTCACATTATATTCAGCAGAAGTCTAGCAGGTGACCTGCAACCAAAATTTGATGGAAGCCTATTTTTCGTCACATGCAAAAGGAGCTCTGAGTTATTTGTATCTGGTACAACAGAGCAGCATGAATCTTCTCTTGTGCATTGACAAACCCAGCAGGTGAGACCAAAAATCCAAGAGATTGCATTAAATGGAAAGTCACTGCTTGATTTGCTGAACTCTTCTTCCCTTGTATCTCAAGCAATCAGACAGCACAGCCATTTGTCAATATTTCATTGTTACAACCAGAAAGCATGGGACATCTAATGCTGCTCAATCTAAACATATTTTAAGGATATCTGTTGACAGGGAGGGGGGGTGAAAAGATAATGCTGGGCTCACTTTGCAAACCTGGAGCCAGCAGCAGGGACAAGAAATCACCATTTGCACAGCTGAGCAATGAAACCTCCCAGGTGGGCAGTGTTACCCCACTGGGGAGGAAGGGAAGCCAGAGCTCATGGAACTCCAGTTCTTTGTCTCACCTCACAACTCTCAGCTCTTGAGGACGGATCCACTAAGACCCTCCAAATTTGGAGGGACCAACAGCAGCATTTTCCACTGAACTTCCATACACAGAATAACAGAATCGTAGAACGGTTTCGGTTGGAAAGGAACTTAAGATCATCTAGTTCCAACCCCCTGCCATGGACAGGAATATCCTCCACTGGACCAGGGTGCTCAAAGCCTCATCCAACCTAGCTCTGAACAACCACCCCAAGCAGAGATGTCAACATGGAGTGGGACTTTTTACACAGTTTGTGGCTTTAGCAGGCAAGAACCACAGGCTGAGAATGAATCTACATTTTGGGCATCCTCTGCTATCTTAAGAGAATGCAACTGGAAGAAATTGGGAAAAAACAAACAGGAATAATCTAGCCAGACTGTCAGATCTTGTTGCTAGAAGCGTTCCTTGGAGGTTGTAACCAAGTGTCAAAGCAAGACTCTGTCAATGGGATTGACAAAAGAGGAAAGGGAGAACTGGAAAATACCACACATTATTGCATCCTGCTAATCTTAATGCACCAAATCCACCTGGATTACTTTTCATTATTGGATGAAAACAAATCCATGCCCTTTCCCATTTTTTCATGATTACTTTTAGTTTATTAATTGGTTTCAGCAAATCTATTTCCTTGCCCTGCAAATGTAGATGCTTTATAGCTTAAGAGGTAAGGCCATTTCTCTGCATATGGAGACCAAAGGGAAACCAGCAGGGGAAACACACGGCTTTCCCCATGACTCTAACAAAGTCTGTCCCCATCTTGCATTAATTATCCCAGCATACTTTGATTTAGCAAGGTAATTATGCTTGTGACTAACCTAAACCACGTGATTACCATCACTCAAGTCCAGCCTTTCCACATTTTTTAATATCATTCTGAGTCCCAGCTGGGGGAGGAGGTGACCACCATCTGCTGCTGCCATTGCGTCCACTCAGGTAAGGAAGATGCAGCACATGCTGGTCCTCACAAGCATTTTCACCAGCCACTGGTAAACAATGTACAGCTCCCTCACCCCTTTGAAAGATGCAATATATGAGTTGTGGCTTTCAGCCCATGTACAGGTTTCCAGGTGCAGCTCACCCAGTGAGAAAATGCATTCTCGCCTTGGCTAGAAAAATCCCTTCACTGTTTTCCAGACAGCTTGCAGAGAAAGATTACACTCTGAGGTTCAAACTCAACTCTCTTCAGATCACCTTCAAGTATATGATGTCTTTAGCATGTGACAGCAGTGCTTGGAATAAAAAAAAAACAACTGTCTTGGTCTGAAAGACATGGGTCTTCTAAGGAAGGCAGGAGCCTCCCTTGGAATGGAAAATGTAACCCTCTTCCCTCCAAATTAGTATAATTTTGAAATTAAGGTGCTTTTAGGCAAAGACGTGAGAAATAGCAATAACCATTCTTTGCTAGTGTATATAACAAGGCAATTATACAGAAACACTGGCTTGACCTGCTGGGCAGGGTGGTGGTCACAGTCCCATTAAGGGGTGGCTGCAGGCCTCTTTGAAGTGATAGAAATGTCAAAGCAGTGATCCTGGAGAAGGGTCTGGTTTCCTCTGCAGGTCCAGTGGTGCTTATGCAGCTCTTGTCCTCTGGGAATCCAGTAGGTAAGGGCTGAGTTCCAAAGCTCAGCTTATATCCAGGTAGGAATGCTTGGTTCCTCCCCCTGGGCAGAGCACCTCCCACTGGGATAATGTAATTTTATGAGTCATGCAGTGAGGCTGGATGGCCCATTAACAGAAGATACCCTTCTGGAGGGAGTTATCAGGGATGTGTCAGGGAAGTGATAGGGAACCCTGCCCCACCTGGTGTTAACAGCTGGTGATAGAATATATACTTTTGGTTACATCTTACATTGTAACCTATGACAACAACCCGTGGCATTTCATTTGGACAATGTTTCTGATCTCACAGTTGCTACTAAAAGTGAATCATAGAATATCCTGAGTTGGAAGGACCCACAAAGATCATGGAGTCCAACTCCTGGCCTTGCAGAGGACAGGCCCAGGAATCCCACCATGTGTCTGTGAGCATTGTCCCAGTGCTCCTTGAGCTCTGTCGGGCTTGGTGCTGGGACCACTTCCCAACCACCCTCTGCATGAAGAACCTTTTCTTAATATCCACCTGAACTTCCCCTAACACAGCGTCATGCTGTTCCATCTGGTCCTGGATCAAATGTATTGTCAGTTAAATAATCCATGCAACACAAAAATGCAGTCCCGGAACTAAATTCTGTGGCCAGATCAAAATAGAACTGATCGGGCTTTTTTTCTTTTCTTTTTTATCCGACTGTCCTGATGGAAATTTAGAACCTCTCAAACAGGTAACTGAATTCCCTTCCAAAAGCCATCTGTACATTCACGACACTGCATTACTGACAGGAAGTGCTGGCTCATTCAGAAACAGCAACATCTGGCCTGATGGGATGTGCCAAAATCCATTCTCTTTATTTGGTTATACACAATTAAATCGATGGTTAAACAGCTGATGGAAGTGAGCTGAACAATTTCTGTGTGTTATATTCCCAAAGCCCTGCAGAGCACTGGTCACCTCTGGCTACAACCATAATCAGGAGAGAGAGCAGCTTTGCCAAAGGGCCACTCAAGGCCCCTACAATCTGCCTTTTACTCATCCAGTATTAAAACAGACTTATTTTACCATGTCCTCAAAATCTCAGCTCCTGATCTATCGTTGCTTCTGCACTGACAAATTGCACTCCACGGAAACTTGCACTGCCACAGAAACAATTGCTGGGCTTTGACAGACAGATGGAGGTAGGAGCGGGTCTGGTGTGGTGTGGAAAATACGTCAGTTGAATGTTCCTGCTAGATTGGGCCCTGGAGAAAGAACTGCCAATGCTCCTTCACCTGCAGGAGCGAACAAGGACCCACTCACACCCCATGAGCCCAGTGTCCCCACAGCCTGTGCACGAGCTCCACTTGAGCAGCCCCCTCACCATTGGGAGGGCTGGAGGCTCTCACAGTGAAATTCTGCCCTAATTGATGCACAGCAAGGAGATGATGTGAGTTTTACAGCCAGGGAAATATCAGATGCACACGGAAAGGGGGTTGAGTGGTGCTGCTGCTGGGACAGGTGAAGAGAGCTGCTTCTGTCCATTTTACAACAAAATCTCATTAGGTTGGATTTGCCATGGCTTTAATTGGATTGTTTGCTACTGTTAGCACACAGCTGGGTGCAGGGTATGCAACATCATCAGTGACTTAGATCCATAGTTTAGTTTATTCCAGCCACTGCCTGTAAAATCAAATTCTGCCCTTCCCTGCACTGGTGCAAACCCACATCGAGCCAGTAGGCAGCTCAGTGGTCTGGGCACACACAGTGACAAACCTGAAGACAACAGCTGGGAAGTTGAAATTGAAGGGCAAACTCTTCCCAAATTTAAATGTGTTTAGAACCAGCAATTTGACTAGAGACATGAAGTGATGATTACATTTATTAAAGCCAAGCAAAATCAAGAAAACAAGCAAACACGCTTTGCTGGCAGTGTGCTACACAGGTTTGAGGAATAAGCATCTTGCTCAGTGAAGAAAATTCCCTTCAGCATGTCTCAGGCATTTGGAGATAACGTTCTCCATTTAAACACTGCAATGGTCTCTGTGTATTGGCAATGCACAGACGTCTGTTCAGAGTGATGCCTTGTTCATTTATTGTCTGCTTGTTCTGGAAGTTTTTATGTTTGAAAGGGATGAGAAGGTTACAATGTTTTTTTTTTTTTGTCCTAGGGGAAAAGATTTTCAGATTATAATGAAAAACAAATGACTCAGTGATGGCGTACAGCATTTCTCTTGTACTATGATTAACTATTGTCAAGAGCAGAAAGCAGAGAAAGTAGATATTTTTGTTGTGGTTTACTAGTGACATCCATCAGCAATTTCTGTCAATTATCCCTTCAGTGTCTGTACACAGCCCTTATTCCAGATCAGCAGACAGCAACTTTGCTTACAAGTAGGAACTTGTCACTTCAGCAACTTCCACGTGCCCTCCCATCTTTGCAATAAAATTAATGAAGAGAAGGAAAGGGAGTAAAAAACCTAAATTTCACATCCTGTAATTCACTTAGTGCCTGATCAAGGGATGTGCCAATCTACATCGTTGCATCTAATTACCCTTTCAGATGAGCAGTTGCAGCTTATTGGTCAGGGGAGAGAATCCAAGTTTAACAATCAAAAAAAGTCCCCCCCTGACCTGCATCTCCTTGGATTTGTGATGGGAACAGTGTTGGAACCAAGTCCCAGGGGACTAACTTGTGATTTAGAGCCCAGACTGATGAAAAAATAAGGACCTTCACTCCCCTTACAGCTACAATCTGGAAAAGAAACACAACAATCTAAATCAATATATAAACAGCAAGAAAACCTGGCAATAGCTGAATAGACTGAGGGTAAGACATTAAATCAAAAAGATGTGCCCAACTCTGCCAACTGCAAAACCACAAGTCAGTTTTAAGCAAAAGAAAGACAAAGAACTGATGAGAAGGAGCTGCGCGCATCTGCATCTAACTCTATGAGATCTGGCAACTTAAGCAATTCGGAATTAAATGAAAATAGCCAGGAATGGGCAGGACTCTGTGTGTGTGTGTGGTCCATGTCAGTTGTGTGAACAACCTGAGATTCCACTTGGCCCTGGCACCTGCAGCATGTCTGCTCCCAGCTGCTCTGGTTGATTTTGGACTACACTGCCAATGTGGAAGCTCCACCATGCTGCTGTCTCAGTGCCTGGTATGGTCTGACAGATGAAACCTGCAGTCAGAGCACCAGGGATGTCTGTTCATACAACCTCCAAGGTCTGGGAGAGGGCCCAGCAAGTCAAGCTGTGGTATTTGTACACACTGGCTGTGCTTGGGATGGAAAGACAGTGAGATCTGCACACATGGTACATGCAAATGCATCAGGTTAATGTTAGAATCAGTAGTAGTGATAACATAATCATAGGATGGTTTGGGTCGGAAGAGATCTTAAATATCTGCTCATTCCACCCCCTGGAATGGGCAGGGACAGCTTCCACTACCCCAGGTTGCTCCAATCCCCATCCAACCTGGCCTGGAACACTGCCAGGGATGGGGCAGCCACAGCTTCTGTGGGCAGCGCGGGCCAGGGCTTCACCTCCCTCACAGGAAAGAATTTCTTCCTAACATCTAATCTAAATCTTTTTCAGTTTAAACCCATTCCCCTTTGTTCTGTCATTATCTGCCATGTAAAAAGTCCCTCTCCCTCTTTTTTATGAGTGAGAAAGTCACTACATAAGTGGCACAAAGGCATCTCCTCACACAGCCTCAGATCCCCCCAGCCGACTGCTCATCTCCGGGATGGGGCTTCCCTTATTAATTGCTCCAAGTTTGAGGCCTCTACATGCAACCCTGATAAAGGCAAGCCTGTAAATACATCTTTCTGTACATCAGCTACATGCTCTTCTGCTGAAGAACCTGCTCTGAGAGGGAAGCTCTTGTGCCAACCAGCGAATGTGCTCTGCATGGCTGACATCCAGTGCTGTGTCCTAAAGCCTCTGACCAAGGACAGCAGCACAACGCGGATCCAGGCTGCAACACTGCTGATGATCAAGAGCTGTAGCTATTAAAAAACACCAATAAAAACAAAAACAAACAAACAAACAAAGACATTAGCAGGAAGCATGTAAAGGTGCTATTGGGTGTAGGCAAGCTGTGAACTACCTTTTCCAGGGCCCTAAGTGTAAAGGCCACTCTAGAGGACTTCTCAGATTCTTTTTTTCTGAAGTGGCTCCTGTTTGTATTGCTCTGGGTAGGGGCCTTTCCTCAAAATATACCCCCAAAAAAACTATTAGAAAAATCCAGATCCCTGTTCAAACTTTTGTTTTATCTACATTTTATTGAAAGTATAGTTAAAAACATGGAAGTATTTTTTCTCATTTCAGTATAACTTGAACAAATGTATCACTGCCTCTTTTTAAGCATGGACAAGGAATTTCATTGATTTGACACCAAAAATAACACACCAGCACCAGTGTGGGAGTGTCAGAAAAGATCCTGGGGAAGAGGCTTATTTGATAATATCTGTGGTGGAACTGGCAGCTGGAATATACATTTTGAAATGCAGTGGCTACTCTTATTTTAAAGTTACTGGGCATGACAGCATACTTAGATTTTGAAGGAATGTAGAAGGAAGTGCTGCAAATGAAGAATGATTTTTATATGTTGAAATCAAAACTTCTACAACACAAAATGACCCACAAAAAAAAAAAAAATTAGAACATCCACTTGGAGTGGAATGTTTTGGACCAAATTCTGCTGTCAGAAAATGTTGCTGGCATCTCCACTGAGATACAAACACTGTGTTGAAATCTTGTAATTAACCATGACAGCTCTGGAGTCTGGACACGCAGACCTCCCGTGGGGAGGGTATGGATGTCTCCTCCTTCAGCACAGAATTTTTCCCAAACAAAGAGCTTATTGCTCCTTCCTTAACCCCTGGACACAGTATCTGGAACACAGCCTGGGAAGGGCAGTAGCAGGCACACAAACACTCTCCCTCCCACACCATGAATGTCACGGAGAGCAAATTCCTGGCTAAGAGCTGCCAGGGGAAGCCAGGCCAAGCTGCAGAGGAAGAGGGGGCAGCACAGGGGCATCCAGAAGTGTGTCTGCACCCCACTGTCCAGTCAAGCAAAGCCCACACTGATGAACGACTCCAGACCACGCAGATGGATCCAATCTCTGACGCAGCTCCTGGGAAGAGCAACTGATTTTGGTGAGCTTTGGCTCAGCCCCTGGGAAGGACAACACAGATGGACCCACACCAGAGTACTCTGTGAGGAGGAGGCAGCTGCACTGACAGATGTTTTTATTCACGTGGAGGCAACACCTCCTGTCTGAGGCTAAAACTTAAGAACTTTTGTCTCCTTATTGCAGAACCAGGGCTTTATTTTAAGCTTTTGCTTACATAAACACTGCTCTGAGATCACCTCAGTGACAATTCCTGAGTGAGACCTTTGGGACTCACACATTCAAAGGGATAGCCTTTGCTGCTTTTGATGCATTGCTGCGTCAGACTACAGGTGTTTTTCCCCCTCCAGATACACCTGATCTGACCCCAATTCAAGCCAATCTCAGGATTCACTAGCCTGGCATCAGATCATCTTCCCATCACTCCACCATTGACTGAGCAAGAGAAACACAAATCATTTGATTCAAAGCTGCACACCATCCCATTAAAAAAGCCTTCTGCTATAAATTTTGTAATGAATTGTATCAGATGTGCTTCCAATTATTTCACAATTTATACACTCTACTCCAAACCAAAATGTTAACAATCAATTAAAAAAAAAAATCCTCTGAAAATTAATCTTGTCATTGCTAGAATTTGGTGACATTTCGAAGAAGAAATAGCCATTCTCAGTTAAACTCTCACTTTTGCATTCACTGACATAACTCAAGAGTAGCTTCAATAAAAGTCATGAGGCTGCTTTGACATGAAGTTGTTGTGAAAGAATTTACACCCAGAACAGTCCAGATATCACTCATACGTACCTCATTAACAAATAATTACAATATAGCTTCTACTTTCAAGAAACACTGCAATAAATCCAGGCTGGCTCATGGATCTCCCAAGATCCACAAAAGCAGCCATCACACTGACAGACAGATCAGCAACACTTCAGATTTGGATTTGTATTTATTTCCTACACTACACACACTCGGGTGCCTCCAGGGAGTGGTTCATTCCAGATACCAATCTAGGAGGTGAATCACCTCCCCGAGGTGCCCAGCTCTCCTGCTGAATCTGGGAGGCTCTGATGATTTTCTTGGTACTCACCAAGACTTTTATTTAGATGGATGTGGATGAGTCCAAGCCTGACTGCCTCAGACTCAGGCCATGGCAGCACTGCAGTCCACTGAGCACATGCTTCAATTTCCCTGCCTGACTTAGAGGCTAATAAGGCACATTTGAAGAAGGGTGGGTTAAAGGAACATTTCCCAGGTAAGCAGCTGGGGCAACAGCAGGGATTTATCACTGTATCGCTGCATTTTGCAACCCCAGGAGACACTTCCATCTGTTTTCTCCATCACCCTTGAGGGAATGGCCCTGACAGGTCTCATCCCTGCCTTTCCATGGTGGCATTTTTGGGACAGGTCTCCTCCATGCAGTGTCCATGCCACACACCTGGCTGATGCTGGGGAGTGAGGGCTGGCCAGGCTGAGGTGAAGACAAGTTCTCCAAAGTATTTGGTGGCTGTGGTGCCAGCTTGGCACACACCTCACATCCTCCAGAACCACTCACCCACGTGCCAACCCTTCTGGGCAGCTGTCTCTGCTCCATTTCTTTCCACACGAGCAGCACTTTCTGACCACTAATCTCCAAGCACTGGGGTGTCTCTTCACTTCTGAAGAAGCCTTCTTGCCTGGATCCCACTCCACTCTCCAGGAGTCAGCTCTTCCTGTGGTTTTATCACAAGGTATCTAGGAAGCCACAAACCTCAACTGTGTGAAAACTGCCCACACAGAGCATACTGCTCCCCTGCTCTCCTCCAAGCACACTGGCCCACAGCCCAAGTTGCTCTTAAATCTTTTCCATGTGCCCTCCCATGCTTGGAAAAGAAAGGGGGGACAGATGCAGTGCTCTTCGGAAGCTGGCTGCCCTCTCCCATTAGGAATTCTTCAGGAATTCATGCTAAAATATTTGCTGATCTGTAAAAACCACCTGCACACACATTTAATGTATGGGTCCAGTATTAATTCAGCTTGGCCAGGTCCATCCCAAGCAAGAACCTTTCCATTTGCAGCCTGTTGGATATGACAAGTGCTGTCACGTAGTTACTTCCAGTCTATTGCCCTTTCTTCCTACAAAGACTGGATTTTCCCTCCCTGAGGAACCAGGCAGTGCAGTTTTGACACTGCTGCTGCAGCCCAGCATGGGCAGAGGGTTAAGACAGGTCTAACAGACGCATTTGACAGCAGCTGGACTGGTGAACCACAGCTTGTCTTGGACCCCTCTGAGGCAGGGACAATCTTTAATCCTTTGCATTCAGCACCCAGCGTGACACAAGCCTGGCCTGAGCCCTCAGGAAATAAAGAGCAGCAAATCACCCCATTTTACCAGCAGAGCCAGGTCACCTGGCTGTAACATTGCCACTAAAAAAGCAGGTGAGGATATGAATTACAATATCACACATCCTAAAGCTTGGTGCTGTGCACCAGCAATAAGCAGTCAGCTCCTCCAACTTTCCTTAAGGCATTTTCCCTCAAGGGAGAAACACCAGGTGACTACCAAGCCTGAGGAATTCTTAAAATCACACACACAATTCCAAGAAAAACAACACAAACTCCTGCCTGGTTTATCAAACTCCAGCCTTGTTTGTAACTGAGGGCAGCCTGAGCCAGGTAGATCACAGAACTGGAAGTCACGCTCTGCTGACCAGTGCTGGACCGTGGCTCTTGCTTTGTTTTGCTCCTGGATGTAGTGCTGAATTCAACTCACAGAAAGAAATTACATTTTCATTGCTGGTTGGCTCAAACCAGAGACAGCACACACACCTTGCAGTTTTACAGCTCCAGTGACCTCACCAGGCACACCTGGTGGGAAAACAGCTCATTTCTGGCACCACAAGCAACTTCAGGAAGTACCACCATGCAGCTCTTTAAAACATCTGACACTCAGGATTATAAACTCAAAACAGTGCAGTTAAAGCCTGAGATTTCTACAGACATTAAAAAACCCCTCAAACCTGAACATCAGGAGTATTTTTAAGAAAGCTTTCTTTTTTGACCTCTGATTTATACAGCATGTGTACCTGCTGTAAATTTTCAGCACACTGACTTTTATTTGTTTCAGCACCAGGGCAGTCAAACCTCCTGATGGACAACATCATCACATTCCCAGTGGCTCTGAAGTATGATGGGAAGTTGGTGGGCACTCTTAAAGAAATGAGGCTCTCAGTCATATCAAGAGCACACAAAAGAATTCCTAATTTCTATCTTGTGGTTTTTGTATTAAGAAATTGTTTCAGAGCTAACACTTCTGAAAATGAGGGGGGAAAAAAGCAGTGTAAGGGGACAACTTCTATACTGAACTGAGGGATAGCAAGCACAAAAAAAGTTGGTGCATTTACAGCAAAAACAATAAATCTAGACCCCAAAAGTAAAATACACCAGGAAAGCCAATAACATCACATGGACCTAATTCCACATAATTTTAAGATCTAGAATTAAAGTACAACAACTTTATCCATTGTTCATGTTTCAACATCGGTTTCTTCCCCAGGAATCACTTACACAGCAGTTGAACACGGGCAACAGAAATTTAACTGCCACTTACCCCAGATGATATTAAAGTGCTAAAAATGCTATCTGAGCATTACTTTGAAAATACACACACACACACACAACATTCCTGTTACTCTGCATGGAACAGAGCAGGAGGAGCATGCGAACTCCTGCCTAGGATGAGATATACAGGGGAACAAAAAGCATTTACCGTCAGGCACGGGCGAATTTAATTCTGAAACATTGTAAGATGGTAGCGGTGCCACTCTTGCCGAATGTTTCTTCATCCTCTGGAATTGCTCTCCCAGTCAGGCGCTCACTCTGGCTTTAGTCTGCATCGCCCTTGGTCCCGAGTACTACAGCAAACACGGGGCTATGGCTGGTGGCTGTATGTTGTTCTGGAGCTGCTGCAGGAGCCTACGAGTACTGATTTGCTGTTTCCCTGGGAAACCATTTGCAACATGTTCAAACAATGCTTGACCTCTGCCAGCACTTCTCTTTCATTCAATTGTTGAGCGCGGCAGATAAAATATAAATATATCGGCGGCGGCGCCTGGTGAACTTGAAACCGTGGCAGCCCCTTTGCAGGAAATTAGGATTTCACATCAAATCTCTGCACTGTGCTGGCAACGCAGACAGGAGATTTCTCAGACAACTGCGAGGGAATTATGCAATGCAATTTTCTGGTTCCTTACACTGTGACAATATAGGGATGATTACAGTAATTATTTTAAGTAAACTTTGAATAATGGGAGTCCTATAGAGCTGCTAAATCAGGAATGCCTTGGGCAAAAGAACAGGTGACATCTAGGTCTGTGTCTGATAATAAAGCAGTGGTATTGCAGGAGGCTCTTCTACAAAAATTGTCACAACCAAGATAGATATATAAATATAAATATATATATATAGGCTATGGTTGGTCTACATTTCTTCCTCACTTCCCTTGAGACGCTTTCTCTCTCTTCTACTTCCTCGTAGCATTACTATTAATATTTTTGGAAGTTGTTCACTTGGAGCAATGGAGAAGTTTCCCTGAGCAAACCGGTGTCAACCCACACAACTTCTGGAACTCTTCGAAGTTCCCATCCCCTTGTGCAACCAGCACTGTGCTGGGAGCTTCCTTTGCCAGGAAGTGGTTACTGACACCTCTAAAGATCCCGGGCTCCAAAGCTCTTCACCAAGAGATCAACTATCAAGTCTTACCCAAGAATTTGTAGGGAGAAACCTTTACCATTTATATTCAAGGTGTTTGTGATAGGAACAATGGGAAATAAAAAGGGAAGTAACAGAAAGGCAGCTTAGCTCTACCAGAATCTTCTGGCAAAGCTGCTGAATTTTTAAGGGCACTAGTAGTATAGACCTTTTATCTGTTGTCCTTGTGCTTTTGGTAGCAGCTGAGAGTGGAGATTCTTGGCCCAGGGCTTGGTCCTTCTTTCCCCACTACCCCACCAACAAGGAAGAAGCCACTGGCTGTAAGAAGGCCAAAGTGGTTTGAAAATGATAAAGAATCGCTGGGCTAGACTTCTCCATCTTGGGCTTCCTCCAGCACAGTGCTGGAATCTCACATATTTTACACAGTAACGTGGTGTGGCTGGGGTCTGTGTGCAAGGACTGGTCCCTTCCTTAACCCTTAAGGAGGAGAGGGGAGGAAGCAGACTCCCATCCTTTAGATGCACCCATAGAAGAGGCTGGCATGTGGGGAGAACTGTCCTGTGGCATCCTCATGGAAAAGGCAGCCTGGGACTGCACTGCACTGAGAGGTGGGAAGGGATTCTTGGGTCCTTGGAGCAACCAAGCAGGACATAATCACTTGATCTTGCCCTGTACATTCCTCTAATGCTGCTCCCTTGTCCCTTTTTGGGGACTGAGTGGCATCACTTTTCTACTGGAGTGCAGTGACACAGTAGGGAAAAGACAAGTGATTAACCCTATGGAAAGTAGAGAGAAAGTACCTCATCCCACTCCCACAGCCATCCCACCCAGTGGGACACACGATGGAAGGAGTATAGGGAAGAGAAATGGGTACAGCTGCCTGGTTTTCCACCCAGCACATCCTCGCCTGGAAGGCTTGGAGATCTCCTTCAGCATCTTCATTACATCCCTGGTGACTCATAAGGCTCTCCACCATGACAGTCTATTCCAAAGCATCAACTGCATTGCCTAGAGCTAACTGGCTTTTACTCCTTATCTGCATTCATAGGATTTCCAGCACTGTGTAACAACCACTATTCCAAAGGAAATTATCTCCTCAGTTTGCAGAAGGAATATTTTTTCTCCTGTCCAAAGTGCCAAGAGTCAACAGAGTTTGTGATAGAGTAATCACCAGTCAAGTAATTGCTGGCTCCACAATCACAAGGCTCCCTATTAATACATGTCTAGTCCTTGAGCATTTATATAATATAAACAACATAATAATATAACACAGAGATTGCTTTTAGAAAACCATTTCTGCAAATAGGGGTTTATAATGGAATCATTAATGAACCTTAACAATGGTGAGGATGAAACGCATGAGACAATGTCAGGCAACTCCAGACGATTCTTTTAGACAATTTCAGCACTAACAACAGAACGTGACTAAATCTAAGAGCTGCTGCCTTTTTTTATTCAAAGGAGAATCAGCCATTGTTTCAACGCTGTAAGTCAGAAGCCAATTTCAACTCCTCAAAGCAATCTTCCAAATCTCTCCCTCAGCCATCTCTGCTTCCTACAGCAGTTACACAAGAAATGAAGAGGACACAGAACCACTTGAAACTATGTGGAATTGGTACACAGAACTTCCATCAAAGTTTGCAGCTGGAAAAGCACCAGCTTCTCTGGCTACACAAGCAAGAGCTTTGGCCATCTGTTTTGGCTCCTGCATTTCTGATCCTTCTTCTGTGCTCTCTACCTCTGCTCTATGTGCGCTGGAGAAAAGAGTTAAATAATATGGAGTAGAAGAGAGACAAGGAAGCTCTGTCCCTCTCTCCAATCCATCCACAAGTGCAACGTGATGACTGACTTACCAGGATGGTGTTACTCCAAGTAACTACTGCAAGACTACAAGCCAGCATAAAATCTGCAGGCCTGTGCCACCTTACTCACCTCATGTTCATGCAAGGGACCACAGTGGGAAAATAAGGGGGTTTCCCTCCAAAATTCAAAACTAAAAAAAGTTTCCAGGTGCCTTCTAAACAGGTTTTCATATGTTGTTGCTTGCTTCAAATTTTGTGCTTTCCACCTAGAACATGTCAAAGTTTTCTTATTCTTGGGGAGTGGAAGCTATGTGATGGTCCCGATAATAAATAATAACAGCCTCTGGAGCACAAGTCTGATGAGAAGCAGCTGAGGGAGCTCAGCCTGGAGAAAAGGAGGCTCAGGTGGGACCTTCTGGCTCTGCACAACTCCCTGACAGGAAGGTGCAGCCAGGTGGGAGTTGGGCTCTGCTCCCAGGGGACAAGGGACAGGACAAGAGCAGATGACCTCAAGTTAAGTCAGGGGAAGTTTAGATTGGAGATAAGGGAAGATTTCTTCATGGAAAGACTTGTCAAGTCCTGGACCAGGCTACTCAGGACAATGATTGAGTCATTGTCCCTGGAGGGAGTTAAAAGACCTGTGGATGTGATACATGGGGACATGGGTTAGTGATGAGCTTGGCAGTGCTGGGGGAACGGTTGGACTCTAGGATCTTAGAGGTGTTTTCCAATCTAAATGATTCTAGAATCATCTACATAGCCAATTATTTTCACTCAGGAGCCCCTATTTGCCAAGCAAGCCTGCAGTGTGAATCACAGCAGTGTAACTACACAGTGTAAAAGATAATCCAGGCTGCAGGCTTACACCCTCCACACCTGCTCCCAGTTAAGGCAAAAACTGTGGGGACACTCACCAAAGCTCTGGAGACAGATATATCCACTCCCTTGCACCAGCATTGTAAAAGGAAATCACTGAATAAGGTGTGTGTCAGGACAGATTCCTCATCCCAGCCAGGAGTCACCGTGGCTGGAGGCCTCTGAGCCACATCCCATTCGCTTCTCGCTGCCCTCCCTGCAGCAGCCTCTGTCCCCTGGCTCAGTAAAATTCATCCAGACCAGGGCAGGGTGCAGCTGCAAGTTTGCTGGCTCACTAACCAGACAGCAAACCAGCACTGGCAGTGGAGTCAGGAGGGGGGAATGCTGAATCACATCTGCTAACAAGCCTTGCACGCTCCCAGCACAGAGGGGCTGAGGCCATCAAAACATGCTCTGCTCCTTGGCTTACCCAGCCCTGCTGGCACCAGTTAGTCATACATGTTTTAGGGACCTACTGCACAAGGAAAGACTATTTACTCTTCCCACTGAAGCTGCAACCCATGTAATAGCTGGAGTTGAACTCCAGGCAGCCACAGGTTTCTTTGATGAAGAGAAGATGACAGGTGTGGAATCACACACTCACAGAGGGCAAATCATCACTGCCAAAGGAAAACAGCTGCACAAGTACATACAACACCGAGTTTCCGTGCTGGTAGTGAGTTTCATCTCACTGAACTCTGGATGCCAAAGTTCAAGCCAGCCCTACCAACATCTTTATGTGGTGAGTAGTGAGCAACTGGTAACGATAGAAGACAATTCACAACCTCCTCTCTTACAGGTGTATTATAACCTGACATTAGTAGGGCACACACTTCTTCCCCCTGGCTGTAAGAGCAGTAATGTGACTTGCTCCCAGCTGGTCATACAGCTTTTAGACACTCTGGGTAGGGCAGATGCACCCAATGGAAAGCACAGTGTGTGAATGCCTGATAAAGACATGAAAGTGTTTCTTTGACTTTAATTGATTTTAGAACAGTGCTCAGATCCAAAAGTGTGCTGTTTGCTAGTTTTGAACACCACTAACTAAAAGATCCATCTAAAATCCACTTTGCATATGTCCCTGCAGCCAGCAGGTCAGTCCATTACCAATCACTAGACTGTAAGACTCTCATAAACATGACTTTTATTGTCTCTTTCTGGCTGAGCAAGTGTTTTAAGATGACAAGCTAAAAGGCCATTACCAAGTTCATTTTATTGCACTGGAATACAAATTAGGTGCAAGATGCAGAAGAGACAAACAGTCAAACTGAGATCAAAACAGATGTATCCTACAAAGGAATTTTTATGTATAGCAAAGTCAAGACTTCAGCTTGAACTTTTACTTGCTTCTAGCAAAATCAGAAGCATGCAGCAAATGCTACTTGATTAAAACAATTCAATCCAAAGCAACTTCCAAGGCTTGCAGAGAAAAGAACCCTTCACCTCACTGCTGTGCCCAGTCATGTTATATGGATTTTAAAGAATCAAATTCTGAATTACTTACTCTGAACTCTCACTGGCTTAAAAACTGTTGGATATCCCTGCTTAGCAACTAAGAATATCAGCAAAACATTCCATTACCATCTGCCAGGCAGGGTAGGGTCCTCCAGCCCCACCAGTGTGTGTGCCACAATCACATGGGGTAGGCAGGACTGCTGACACTTAATCCCACTGTCCATGTCACCAAAGATGCTAAATTAGATCCAAAACCGAACCCTTATAAGCAGCTATGATTTAATTGAGAATGTTCACTCTGAAGGCACACTACAGTCTCCTATGCTTTGTTCACTCAGGCACCAATTGAACTTTATCCAGAATTTCCCATGTTTTTCAATTGCCAAGAACTAGAGTAACTCTCTAAAATCTCACCTAATGACTGCAAGAAATACCTACTAAACCTCAAGAAATTTTAATACCCTTGGGGGTTGCATGTTTATACACTGATCCCTGGTTCGTGTTAAGATGGGTTTCTATTTTCAGTAAATCAGTCCAAGAAGTCACTCTTTAATACTCACCCTGATTTTGTGACAGAAAAACACACTGTGATCTATTTTCAGCTTTCCCTAGCAGGCAAGTCCTGGAAATAAGATAAACAGCACCAGCTAAACATCCACTCCAAGATGACAATGTGAAGATGTGCAGTGGTGCTGCAAGGACAGCAGCTCTCACACCACCGAAACCAGCCCAGAACACTCAGACCACCCACAGCCAGTGCTCTCTTGGCTACCAGTGGCCAGGTCCTCTGTCACATACTGGTTTGGGTTGGGAGGGACCTTTAAATCTCATCTGGTCCAACTCCCTGCAATGAGCAGAGATGTCTTCAACTGCATCAATTACATCACATGTTGGTGCCCAAACCCAGTGGAAGTCCTGCCTTGACCCTGCTTTACCCAGCTCCTTCCCCTCTGCCTCAGGGCCTAAGAACACACATCTGAAAGCAACCACAAAATATCTGATGATTCCCCCACCCTCTCCCTCCACAAGCACTCAACTACCCTGAAAGTAGCAACATCTTCTGCTACAGCGCCTTTGGAAAGCTTTTAATTTACTATGTGATTTTATAGACTCGACAACCAGAGTGTCCCTGGGAAGCACAAGGATTAAATTTTCAATTAAAATAAACCTCAGATTTTCCTTAATCATGCGAATTTTGAAACATAAACCACCCACCCACAAGGATCGCGAGGTACAAGCTGATGTCTCCAGAGCTGGCCAAGCAGCTTCTTAGGCTTTTTATTCTGCTGGAATATGGAAATATCCATACAGTAAGAAATATTAAACTTCTAATGCAATTAAAGATGGGAGGAAAAAAGATATTAATTGTGGGCATGGAGAGAGATTCTTCAATTTCAATAAAAGTCATCCAGCGTTTCATGGAAACAGCAAATGTATCAACTTTGATGCATCTTCAATATTTTGATGTTTTAAGAAAAAAAATGTGGATGAACCCCAAGAACCCTGGTCTAGTGGAAGGTGTCCCTGCCCATGGCAGGGGGTTGGAATGAGATGAGCTTTAAGGTCCCTTCCAACCCAAACCATCCTGTGATTCTGTAATTTCAGGCTGACAAAAGTACTTAAAGTTACCTCCAGCATTAGAAACTCATTCATATGAAGAATCAAAAGGAAAAGAAAGTTGCTCAATGAAAACCCAAAAAGGAATTTTTCCTTCAGGAAGAACTTTATTTCAGGCACACAGTGTTACTGGCCTCAGAGCCTCTGCCAGGCTGGATAGATCCTGCTGTCCTAATCCTGAAGACAAAATATGTTTAGCATTCAATCACAAATTCCAGTTTAGTGGCTTTATCCACAGCCAGGTATGGTGAAGAGCAAGAACCTCATGGGGAACACACAGAGATCTTACCTGGAGCATACACAGACCTCATTTGACAAAGCAGAGCTCACCAGACTCCCTTCAACACACCCCACCTGCTCGAGGGGGAAGGATTTTGGTAACCTTTAAGGTCCCTTCCAATTTAAACCATTCTCTGGTTCTGATCATTTGAGAAGTGCTGACAAAAGGCCACAAGCTTCTGAAAATCTACCAGAGTCTGGGCATTCCCCAACCTGCATTTCAAACTTTTCCCAAGTTTAAGAGTTTAGGAGAAAGGTTCCTACCTCACCCTGGCCACTCTGAAACTCCCTGGCAGTAAAACACAACCCAAGTAGACAACCAGTGCTCAATCTGCTCAATAACAAAGCATAAATCGAGTATCCATTCCAAATATCCAATACAGCCTTTCCAGACAGGATAATAAAATCAGACGCCAAACACTTCTATTGTGGTTTTGTTTTTTTTTTTCCCAAGGAAAACAGCTTAGATGTAATTGCATGCCAGATAATTATTTGCCTTCCCAATGTTTTATTAACAAAGCTGCCAGGAGCAAAATAAGCTGTCTCCATTTTCTGGTTCTGCATTTATGAAGTGCCTCTTCTTTACCACAAGAGAGCATTTGAGTTGAGAAAACTTCCATTTTGTGCTTGTCATCGTGACTGTAGAGCATGTCAGTGTGACAGTAAATCACTCCTCATATTTGCTATCAATTGGATAGCCAGCAGTTAATTAGATGGCTTAGGGCTTCTTTCAATCCCATAAATCAGAGTTGCATAGCAGGCTAGGAATACAGGGCTGGCTGGTCCCAAAATTTAGCCACCAGCATGTTCCTGTCTAGGCAAGTTCTGTGGTAGGGCATCATTCCAATACTGCAACCCCTGCCACTCCAGATGGCATCAGAAAGTTCCTTGGATGAAGAAATAGAAATCATTTTTAGGAAAAATCACAACATAAGATGAAGTTTGTTGCCATATTAGTGGTGCTGCATTACCTTTTCCAGCCCTTCTGATTTTAAAGGCTGGGTGCAGAATTCCCAGAACTTTTGAAGCAGAATCTGAAGCTTCAGCAAAGATGTGAAAATGGATCAGACAGACCAGAAGTCTTAAAAAAAACCCCACATCTGTGAGTGGGGGTCAGACAACTTCAACAAAGAGGGGAGACAGAAAATCATAGAATGGTTTGGGTTGAAAAGGACCTTAAAGATCATCTAGTTCCAGTCACCTTCATGTGCATTTTCCCACCCAAAAGAAAGGATTCATTAGGCATGTCTGGACCAAGCCAAGAGGCTTTAATTGCATTAATGGGAAGTTCAGTGGGACAGCAGGTCAGCTGTTCCACAAGGAACACAGTGAACCACTAAATGAGATGATGCAAGGCAGGAAATTCCCACTGCTGGAAGATTTTCAGATCAGGCTGCCCAGGATGGATGGAGTTGAACACATCAGAGCACAGGGACAGAGCAGGTCCACTTTCCAAAGGATGGTCAGCCATGGCAAGAGGCTGCCCAGGGAATTGGTGGAATCACCACCCCTGGAAGGATTTAAAAGCTTTGTGGATGTGGCACTTGGGGACATGGGGGTTAGTGGTGGGTTGGCAGTGCTGGGGGAACAGTTGGACTGGAGGATCTTGGAGGTATTTTCCAACCTAAGTCACTCTGTGACTCACTCATCCTGTATTCATGGAGCTAGTAACAAAGAGGTGCTAATAATAAATACCAGCTATTATTAGCTGGGCTGACAAGAAAAACCAGGGTGAAGGGAGCCTGCTGAGAGCTCAGAATGGGTGTCAGAGATAGGATCCTCTGCAGAATCACCAGATAAGCATCCCACCACTGCATTCAAATCACTGCAGGTGGTGTTTTCCAACCTGTATAGAATAGGGAATGCAAGACCACTGTTAAGGACAGGCAGAAAAAGCTGTCAGCAAGTACCATTTATTATTCATTATTTCCATGTCTTCTTTGGAAGGAATGGATACCTGAAAGTCAAAACAGCCTCACACCCACCAGCACCAGATTACAGAAAATTCCTGAGGCAAATGTGAAGTCTTGGGAAAGGCTCTTATGGCAGAGCACCAGGGATTCCCAGGACAGGACACAAGCACTGTGTCCCAGCTTGACACTGAACACACAGAGTTGTAGCTTTTGAAGCAAAAGAGTAACCAAATCCTGATTCAGTGGCTGATTCTGTTTAAGGCCCTACAGTAAGATTAATTTCCGGTAGCTCTGAGAGTTAACCATACAGTCTACCCTGCCTTGGTTTCTACTATTTTATTCTAAAGTATTTAAATTTTCCATTTCAAGTGCTGATCTAATGCAAGGGTGCCTTTGCTCTTGAAAAATTACAGCTACATTGTTTTACTGATGGTGAAATAACAGCCCAAAATCTCAGCTGCAGACATCAGCCCTACTCCACCACAGCCAGGCCTTAGAGGTTAAATATCTGTAGTTATGAAGGCTCAGCACAAAACAATTTCCAGCACCTACAGAGCCCTCTGAAATCTGTGATCTGAGTGTCAAAGTCCATCTGCACTCATCAACAGCAGGGGTACCATGGAGGATGCTCACTGGGTCCGGCAGAGAGATCCCATGTGAGTTTAATTCCTCATCCTTTTTTCCCATCAAAAGTTGAGTCCACTTTTTGAAAAAAAAACCCCAAACAATAAAACTAGATGACAAATACATCTAATAGGAGCCTGAACATAACCAGTGCTGCAATTCAAGAGAATTCTTTTGAACACTAGCAACTTTTAAAATTTTTCCAGGAGAAATTCTCTATGAATTCTTTGAAAAGAACAGTAAAATCCTTGCACTACAGAACTTAAAAATTTGGGTACTCAGAAATCTCCAACCTATTGTGAGTGTTTCTTGTCTAATCTTCATATAATCCTCCTTAATACCTTTCAGTGTAAATCTCTGCTACGTGCAACATCTTATTAGCAAGACAATGAAGATAACACAAGAAAAGTCACTGAGCAGCATTAGGGGATTAAGGGAGGATTAAACAGTCGTGACACAAAGAAAATGTTGAAGCTGAGTATTCACCATAATTAGTCTGGTTCCTCATACTCGCCTTGGGTCAATTACTCAAGTCTCTGGATTGTCCTGTGCTTGGTGTGGTGAGAGCAGACAGGACTCAGACTTTGTCTCATGACTGGTCATGGTTTTCCAATGTGTGAGAGGGACCTGGACTCTGTTCTGAACATACACGAAAAGCTGAGGGAGGAGGGGAGATTTAGATTGGATTTTAAGAAGAAATTCTTCCCTGTGAGGCTGCTGAGGCCCTGGCACTGGGTGCCCACAGAAGCTGTTGCTGCCCATTCCTGGAAGTGTTCCAGGCCAGGTTGGATGGGGCTTGGAGCTACCTGGCATAGTGGAAGGTGTCCGTGCCCTTGGCACAGGGGTTGGAACTGGATGGTCTTAAAAAGTTCATTCCAACACAAACCATTCTGTGACATATCAGAAAATGGGTAGTAAAAGTGAAATAGGCTTTTCCTGGAGAGATCCTGCATTTCTCGAGGAGGATGACACCTCGTAATAATGTGGTTTTATGGGTACCTGAAATGTCTCTTTCCCAGAGAGGAACTGGCAGCCCTATGCACAACAAACCTCTTCCAGGGGTACAGCTCACCCTCCCCTCAGACATCCCCACCCTGGGCTGGGGAAGCAGGCACATCTCTGCAGTGACAGTGGAGGCCCAGCCAGACCAGCTTCACCTGGTGGACATGAGGAGTATTTTAATGGAAAGCCTCCTCAGGTGCCCAGGCCACTTACAGAACTGAGTGGTGGTTCCAAACAAGGTGGTTCTAAGTGAAAATGCTCCCATCAAGGGTCCCCCTGGGATCCCTGCTGCCTCCAGTTCCCAGCAGAGCAGTGCACCCCTGCTTTCACTGGCTCCCCAAGTAAGGCTTTGCAAGAGCTGAGATCTGCACCAGCAAGGTCCAGCAGCCATCCACAGCCTTGAAAAGCCAGTGTGATCTACCCTTTAAAAAATCCACCCTTAATCTGAAATAAATTCTTACTCAATACTTAAAATCAAGCCTATTTACTGCCATGGAACACAGTATTGATCTGGCCCTGATTTAACTTGTCAGAGGTAAATCAGAGTCTGTGGCAGGATTCTGGAAAGTTCCTGAAAAGCCCATCTCCTCCATGGGGAATGAGCTGTGCTATGAAGACTCAGTCCCCAACAATTAATCTGGCACCCAAGAGTTCCCTTACATCCCCTGCTAACTACTGGCACCTTCAAGCCCAAAATGACCCTCTGCTCAGAGGACCTGAATGTCACGGATTATCAGTGGGCAGGAATGGGCAGGTGTTGCAGGCAGGTGTGGCCAGAGCAGGTCAAATACACATTTCCTGAGAGACTCAGGAAGGGAAGCACAGCTTTCCACAGCCTGTGGGACTGAGTCACTCACTCAGCTCTTATTTCTAAATACCTAAGGAGGAGCTGCATCTTTTTTCCAAAATCTGTCAGCACCACGTCAGAATCCACGTCAGTGAAAATATGGGGTTTTAAAGAACTTTTTTCTTCCCCCTGATGACTGCCTGGCAATGTTTTGCCCCAGCCATGCAGTAAATCAGAGCACAACAGCTGATTTCCAGCATTCCTGAATAGGCACCACATCCTGCTCTCTGCACCTAAAAATACAAAAGGGCGCCTCCCAGTAACTGCTATTTGGGGGACGGAGGAGCCACAATTAATCACAGAATAACAGAATCATAAAATCATTAGGGTCAGAAAAGACCTCACAGATCAGCAGGACCAGAATCATCACGTTCACCACTAAACCCTGTCCCCAGGTGCCACATCCACATGGGTTTTGAGTATGTTCAGGGACAGTGATTCCACCCCTGCCCTGGGCAGCCTGTTCCAAATCCTGACCACCCCTTGAGTGAAGAATTTTTTCCTAATACCCAAACTAAACCTCCTCTAGTGCAACTTGAGGCCATTTCCTCTGGTCCTGTCACTTGTTAGGCAGGAGAAGGAACCAACCCCCACCTGGCTACACCCTCCCATCGGGAAGCAGCACTCCAGGAATAATGGAGCAATATGGTGCAGAGGCCCTGGAAGAGCACACAGACTCTTCTGCTTCCTACAGATGTGTCTTGACAGTGAGAAAACCTTGCATTAGTTTTTCATGCACGTAAAATGCCTGTAGGCCTCTCTCTCTGCAAGAACTTGGTACAAATGCAGATTCCTGGCAGGCTCAGTCAGACTGAACACACTTTTTACTCTCTCCACCAAAATGTCAAGAGCATGAAGAGGGAAAAAAAAAAAAAAAAAAAGGAAAAAGGGAAAACCAGATCTCCATGTGTCATGCTCACTCGAGCCTCCTCAGCTTCCAGGCTTGCTGTGCTGCAGCTCACCCAGAAACTCTGATCTGTATTTAGAGGGCACAAAAATTGCTCGAATGATCCAGAGTACCCAGTGAACTTATCCTGAGGACCTCCAAGTCACCCTGTTCTGCTCAAGCTCGGTTACAAGTGGAGCTGGCTGACCTCCCTCATACCATGCTCATCTGAACAGCAGCTTTTCCCTCAGGGATTGTCCCACCAATGGTATTTTGAACCATTTTTACTCTGTAATCTGCCACTGAGTATGGTTTTCCCTCCTCCCAGGAATCCTATTCCAGGAGAGCTTCTCCAGCTCTCCTCTCCTGGGGTTTGAAGCAACTCAGCATTAACTTACCTAATTATTGCCAAAGGATGTTGCAGAGGGTTTCATTCCACTTGTTCTTTCACCAATCCTTTCTCTTTTACATGTATTCCCCTGTCCCCTGCCCTTTCCACTGTGGGATTCGGGGTGTTTAACATGACAAAAGCAATATATGAAAGTACAGAAGAATCTGGGGATTGCTTCGACCCAGCTGCAGCATCTTGTACTTGGTCTTGTTAACTGAGGAGTGGTGCTGAGCTGGGCTCTGACATGGGCAAAAGGAAAGTTATTTTAAAGCTGATCCTCAAATGACCTTGTGATGGCTTTGTTGGGTTAAGAGGGGAGCTGACAAACAGGACAAGAACAAATGGCTGAGCATGCACAGCCCAGCCCTTTGGCATCATGGACTAAGTTCGGAAACTGATCATGAAACTCAGCCCTCATTCCTTCCAGAGGAGCACAAGCTCCTGAGTTCCAGGCTCAGGAACTCCTGGTCTCCACCAGACCAGATCCACCCTGAAGGATCCCAGAAGGACCAGCAGGAGGGAGCCAGCAACAGAGGAAGCTTTCAGAAATCCCATAAGCCAAATTCAGCTTTAACCTCCTCTTTCTGTAATCCCTGCTTGCTTAAAGTAGCTATGTAAACACTCTTTCCAAAGAGGGAAAAGCTGTGTTAGGAGAGGGCATGGGAAATGTAGACTGAAGCAGCTGCTCTTCCTCCAACAGAGCTTGGAGCAGTGGAACACGATGCCAAGTACTTGTCTTGGTGTATGAGCACACAGGAGGCGTGGAGGGAGAATCTGGAGGCTCTTGAGCTAACAAAGAAAACCTGTTGCGGATGCTCTGCATGCAGACCTCTTTCTGCTTGATACTCTGTGTATGTTCAGGTTTTGTAGAGCAGAGCCCTGGCTTACACAGCTGTAAATGGAGAAATGCAGCAACCACTTCCTCTGAGGCTTTTAATCATCCTCTACCTGTGCCTTCCTAACCAGGGGCACAATTTAATTACAAAAGCACAGCTGCCAAAAACACAGTCAAAAGCCCAGAACTATTTTTCGTGGTGGCAGGTAAAGCAAGTATTTCTCTTTGCACTGTCAACAAGGATCTATCAAACTGGCCCCTCTTCTATCATCCCTTCCCTTCCAGCTCCAGCTCCCTCTTATTCTGCTCCCAGGCAATCCACATGTGGGGTTTTTTTCTAAAGCAAAAAGCAAATTGAAAGACAAAAGTAATGTCAGCACTCTGGTGAGATATTGCTTCCACTTGCAGAGCCCATTTCCCCAACTTATCCCACAGCAAGATGAACCCTTAAGGAGACTCCAGCAGAACAAATCCATCACCTCCCTTGATGATGCTCTGTTGAATGAGCTGCCATGGCACGGGTGAAGTAGCCACAGGGGCCACTCTTTGATGATCTTCCTACTGTGTTTCTAGAAATTCCTAAACTAGAGAAGATGAATTGTTTCCTGGCCCATTTCCCAACACCTGCCAGGCTCAGCAGCCTTAGAAGCATGGAGGTGAGGGCAGGCTGCAGAGCTGCTAAGCAATCCATCCTTTGGTGCCCAGCAGCATGTGCTGAGGCAGGGTTCCCAGACCAACCCAGTCTCTCTGAGCTTTAACATGTGGCACTGACCACAGTGGAGTCAGAACATGGCCCCCCTGTGTCCCCAGCCAGGCCAGCAGCAGGGGTTTAGGTGGCATTTAGGTGGAATTCCTCCACCCCGGGAAGGAAAAATACAGAGGTGATGTTTCCTCCAGCATTAACAGCTGCATTGTGGTTGTTCTGCAACAGGGAAGCAGCTCCCTGGTAGAGGAAGCAATCCATATGAAAAACTGCACTTCTGAAGTATTTCCCTTTGCATTGGTGCAGTGCTGGCTGGAAATTGTGATTTCAATTAGCTTAATCACTGGGGTAATGCCCGTGTATTGCACACACTTAAAACACAAACAGCAGCAGCCCACAGCTGAATGCATTTTCAGGAGCACAACTAAGCTGCCCCTGTTCTGATTTTCATCAGTTCATTGCTTGTCAAAAATCAAAGACCAGGAATTGTTTCTGTGGGCATTTCTAATTGTGCTCATTAGTGTGGTAATGCAGTGCTACACACTCAGCTGGACAATCTGATCTGAGGACATGGAGCTGCCACAACTTTATTCTTCCATTTGCCTAAATTCTAGATTCTTATTACAAAAATTCTCATTCAGGCTTCTCACTGAATCCTTGTTGTATTCCATGGACAGCAGTACTTTTAATGGCTGCAAGAGAATGGAGCTGGCACCACTTTAGGACAATTACAAGGAGACCTGTAATATGGTTACCTCCAGCCATAACTCACCAGAAAAATTCCTGCAGCGGATCTGCAGACGAGTCCCTTTCAGCAATGTTCAGATCAGGGTAAAAATCCCAGCCTGTGACCACATTTCAAAATGAATTGATGGATGGGAGTTCAAGAACTTGCAATTTGTCACCACAGGGATGTGAGTCCACAGTCACCCCCTGAGAATCTCCTATTACCCATTACACACAGGAACCTCCCTCCCCCCCCCCCCCCCCCCCCCCCCCCACTTCACTCTGCTGCTTGGTATGGGACTGACCTGGAACAAGCTTCCAACCTGTCCATGACTTAACCTCTCCACTGATAACACAGCAGTGGAGATAAGGCTCTTCCATCCAAGCCCAGGACCCAAATATAAAAGTGACCTGATTTCCAGGAGTCCTGAGCACCACCAGTCCCCACTGAAATCAAGGATAACAACAGGATTCAGCACCTCAGGAAACGAGGACAGGCACACTCTGAGGTGCCTGGGCACACTTTTAGAAGCGTGGTAGAAAATCTGGCCTGCTAATTTTACTTTCCAACAAACTGCTTCTTATTTATAGCTCAGACTGTATCAAGTATAGCACATAGTATCCACCCAGAAACTGGGGTGAAAGGCAAGAATGAGGACAAAAATGCAAGAGCTTTAAAGAAGAGACGGAGAGGGAGAGGAGCAATTTCGTTCAAGCGAAAATCCACTGGATATTTGAGAAGAAGCACAGCCAAACACACAGAGCAGGGAATGGACCAATGGTCAAGGGATGCAGAGCTCCAGACCACCCGATAACTTGAGCAATGCTATTATCCAGAAAACGAGGCTGAGCCAGGGAATATGGAAACTGAGTATCTGTGGAGTACCAAGCACTGGTGACAACCCTGGACTCACCCAGCACCTGATCTTAAGCCTCCAGGAAGCTCTGCTGATGGAGCTGATGCTTACAGAGCTTCACATAATGCAAATTTTAGAGGATTGCCTACTTACGACATGGAATTACAGCCAGGTGTAATTTAAAATGAACAGGTAGGAATAAGTGGTGAAGCTCAACTCTCAAACAGCAGGTGTAATTCCACACATCTAACTTGCATCTCCACAATGGCATGACATTCAGGAACAACCACAGAATCATTTAGGTAGGGAAAAACCTCTAAATCATCAACTCCAGGGGTTAACCATCTATTATTTTTAATCTGTATTCCCTGGGGAAGATGTTTTCCTTCCAGCTTCCTCTCCAGATCACTTAGGGTTAACCAGTAGCAAAGCAACCCTAAAAGTGCAAGCACAGCAGATGTTTGGCCTGCCTTTCCAGAGGCTCCTGTGCTCCTGAGGTTCCTTCTCCTGCCTGTTCACAGGTGTTTCCACACCTGGGTGAACCCTGCGGCATCTCAGGAGAGTCCATAGCTCCCTCTTGTGTCACTAAGGCTGGCACTGGTACCCGTGCACTCTCCTGCCACCTCTGCACCTGGACACCTCACCTCCGAGCACAAACACCCCTCCTGCACCACAACTTCCCTGGAAACCTGCAGTATCTCCATCTCAAGCTGCACTCTCCTATTTTTTTCTTGCCTCCTGCTTGCACAAGGCGCTTTCCAGGCTGCAAGGTCATGGATCAGCATCTCCAAGCAGTGGCAAGTGGAGATGGAATGAAGTTAGCTTCCCATGGCTTCTGGGGCAGACACTGGATATATTTGTATCTGGATATGTTTGTAGGAAGACAGGAAGAGTCTGTGGTGACATACTGCTGTAATTCAGCACCTGATGAAGCAGTTGGGTTTGGGCTTGCAAAGTACATTCAAAAGCAATCTGGGAGAATGGCGTTTCTTACATGTCATGAGCCTAAATTATTTGTTATTCCAAAGAAAACAGCAATTAAAAACAATATTTTAAGAGCAAGAAACAAATTCAGAGAGAGAGAGAAATCAAAGGTCCCCAAAACACCCTTATTTGAAGGGAAAAAGTGCTCATTATTCTGCTTTTTGCAGCACAGAGCTGTCAGCCTGACCACAGCTACACGACAACGCTGTATTTTCACTGGCACTCCCTCCATGAGGCTTCTCACACACACACACACACACACACACACACACACACACGCACACAGAGTCCCTTTCTAATTCCTCTTCAGATCCAGAGGACGTGAAGAACCAGCTGAATCATAGCCAAGATGCATTTGTATCCATTTTCACCTATCTCCTCTCAGTTTTGAGCACCAAGTGTTACCAGAATGTATTAAATGGAATTATGTTGTTGTTGAAAAGCAGAAACAGAAAAGAAAGTGATTTATAGGCTGAGCTGTCCTCCACTGAGCAGATTGACTCTCATGGATGTTAACCACATATGAGTCACCATCAAATGGAATTCTCTGAATCACCTGGCCACACAGGTAAGGAAGCCTGCAGCAGCAACTCCTTTGGCACATCCTGGTCTAATGGAAGGTGTCCCTGCCCATGGCAGGGGGTTGGAATGGGATGGTCTTTAAGATGCCTTTGAACACAAACCTGTTCTATGATTCCATGAAAAAAAAGACTTCTCTAACAAGGCCAGACTTTAAACTGATAGTAAGTGACTTTATTTTGCTCCATCCTCTAGAAGCTCTTCTCAATCAGGGATTATCCTTGCCAGCTCTTTATTACAAGCTGTTTGTTATACCTCTGGAGCATTTGGAAATTTCATCCTATTTCCAGGGCTTTATCACCTTCCAAAACTGCTCCTTTTAAAGCCAGTATTTCTCACACTGGCATTCAGCCTGGAGGTGAATTTCTTTAGAGAGTTAAAGCAAATCTGTTCAGTATTTTCTTTATGATCATCAGCATGCATAGCAGCACAATCTCCTGGTGACGTATTTAATGCAGAACTGTGCTTTTTGTTTTGCTTTAAAAGGAACTCGAGCACAGAAGACAAGTAGGAGTTCTGGTGAGAGCAAAATCAAGACTCTGACTCGTACAAAATCGAGAGACAAAGACAGAAAGCTGCACCAGCAGCTCCAACTCTCTCCAGTGTATCTACTTCACCCTTATGGCACAACAGAAGCAAGCGATGCATGCTCAGAAAAATACTAGAATGGAACAACACTCCTCCTCCAGGAAAGCTGGACATGACTTCAAGCTTTTATATGAAATTTTCCCTTAAAACCGTAATTTTACTTTTAAAGCAGAATTTTTAAGGCACATATGCAACATGCTGGGCCTCTGCCTCTAAAATGTATAATCATGAAAGGACATGAGCACAACCAGGGGGACACAGCTACAATTTGCTCTGGGAATTGTAACGGAATTCTATGATTTTGTGGCAATTAAAAGAAGAAATTATTGAGAGAGTAATTTTAAGGGAAGTTTCTGATTTCACCAGAGTCTTGGAAGGTTAAGTAATTATTTACTTTCCCTTTTCCCTTTAGGAAATTTTAAAGGGTGATTCTATTTTACTTCCTTTGCATAGTACTTAATCTTAGCAAGAAAGATGCTTTAAACTGCTGGTGTTAATTATTCATACATCATGTTAAAATTCCCCTGAGTATTTAGCTGACTTTGAAAGTTAAAGTAGAAGTTTAATTATTTCCTGATTTAGGGTTTTTTGCTGGTCACTTATCCACTAAAAATACTGCATGGAAGTTGCCTGCCTCTGAGGCTGATCAGAGACACAGAGTGTGTGAGCCAGAGCACATAAGAAACACTGGATTTGGACCTAAAGAGTGGAACACCAAGACTACAAATCACCTACACCAGCCCTGCTGAAGCCTGAGAACCAGCCCTGGGGAAATATTTAGTGGGATGATTTGAGAAAACCTATGTGACAGTTAAATTCAGACCACTGAGTGTGGATGTGTGGCCAAAATTCCAAACTAAATGAGCATTTTACTGATATGAAATTTTTCAGTGGTGATGATATCAGTTTGACACACATCACACTTCAAGAGGCAGTCTCAAATCCTACAAATCACCACAAAAGTGAGGTGAAACACATTTTACCTTGCCTCTGCTGCCTTCCAGCTCTCCAAGACATCCCTGGTGGTGGCCACCAATGCTGAGGGTATGGAGCTAAAAGGCTCATCCCACTGAAGCACGTTCTCCTCTAATCCACCCCTACTGCAGCCTAGGACCAGATTAAGCCTGTAAGGAGTCTTGAGGGCAATGCCTGCAATGTAATTTCATGTAACTGGACACCACCCCCCCCAAGAAAGTTATTCTTCAAAGCTACAGCTTTGAGTGATTAAACAGGGCTAACGAGACACCTCCAGAGGTCACTTGGTCCATTTTTCTGGCGCAGCAGAGGATCCACTCACCCTTACAGGAGGATGATGTGAGCTTGACCTGTTATTTAACCCTTCCTGAAGCAACTTCACAATCTGCTTGAGAGCATCACTGCCCTGCAGAGATAACCTAACTCTGCCTGACTGCAAGTTTGAGCCTTTTTGCTTCCTGCCCTGCTCCCAGTGGACACCACAACCAGTGCAACTTGACCCCCAAAGTCAGCCACCAAGCAGGATTTCCAGGCTTTACTGACTGCTCCAGCATCCCCTCTGTGCTCCAAGTGTGCCTGAGATTAGAGTTAATTCTCTCATACGTGGCCACAGGCAGGATATAGCTGCTCCCCACAGCAGCAAGGCAGGCATTTCCAGCTGTGCTATCAGGGGCACTGAAATGGATATGTGCAATGGTCACACCGTGGATTTTGGGGGCAAAATCCAGGTGGGAAACTGCCACCCTTACATGAGCAAACAGGCTGGTAAAATTTGACAAATGTAGCTCAGCTGATCCCAAAAGGTGTTTCCATGTAAATTAACTGATGAGGGAGGGACACATGCTGAGCAATATTTACACACCTTGAAGATGGATTTTCCTGCCTGTAAGGCATCCCTGCAAGCAGTGTTTAGTCTGCTCTGGCACAGACTCTTATCCCAGTAACACTCCTTGCCATCCAAACGCCCATCCGAACTTCTCTGGACAGTCCCACAGAGAATGCTGGTGGAAAGGGTCACACAGGACAGCTCACACTGTCCTGCTGAGGCACCCTCAGTCTGTGGGCCATGGAGGGAGCTGGGCTTCTCTGGCAGCTCCTTTGGGATCAGGTCTGGAAGGGAATCCTGCCCTCACTCATTTTTATGTGCCGGATGAACAGCACAGAGCCTCACCTTCCATGCACAGCCAGCTCTTAGAGGCACCACTGTGATTTCCACAAAGCCATTAGATTACCCTAACAGAGAGAATCATAGAATATCCTGAGTTGGAAGGAACCCCCAGGGATCATCCAGTCCAACTCCTGGCCCTGCACAGACACCCCAGCAATCCCACCCTGGGCATCCCTGAGAGCGTTGTCCAAATGTTTCTTCATCTCTGGCAGCCTTGGGGCTGTGCCCATTCCCTGGGGAGCCTGGGCAGTGCCCAGCACCCTCTGGAGGAAGAACCTTTCCCTGATATCCAACCCAAACCTGCCTACCTCCCCACACCCACGATGATATATGTGTGCTTGGCAAATAAATCCCAGGAGTCAACACAACTTCCCATTTGATTTCTTCAAGGAAATCAAAGTGCTGTGCTCTGCTTGTTACCAAAGGCTGGCGCTTCACTCTGCCTTTCATCATTAAGGTCTGAAGGAACCTTGTGGTGCTGCAGCACTGACTGGGATATCTCATTATGGAAAGACTCTCCTCTGTCCTCACAGAAAGAGAGATCCCTGGGTAGGACATGGTTCAAACCTCTCATTGTCCTATACACAGACCCTCTGACAGCCACACGGTGGGGACAGTTCAGCTGGCAGAGGGACATATGGCATTTATCTGCCTCACAGGAGCCTCAAAAAAAATCAGACAACTGCTTCCTTAGAACTGCTCCGAGATCCACCAGTGGACAAAGCCAAAACCAGCCCAACACTATCACAGCTCAATCCCTCGGGAAGGAACTGAACATCAGCAGACTCATGGAGATCAAGGTACCAGTGAAGTTATAAAGCATCACAGAGATGCTGCTTTTTGAAAACACAGCCCCATGACATTAACCACCTACACCAATCCACTAATGTGCACACTGACCCTCTATTTATCACTGCTCTAAGCAATCTAAACCAAAGTCAGAGTGAACAGTTTCTTGCTGACTTTTCTGACATTTGGGAAACCAAAGTTTATTGTTTCCTTTCTAGTTCTCCAGAGTAAGCAGCTCTGGTGCTCACAAGCCCTCTAAAAGCCACCATCTCTGGCAGTCCTGACCTGCTCTGTTTCACAGGCCTGGCTCAAAAGCCTTTCAGCTTCTGGATTCATTTGCTTCACTGATCTCTAAGCAAGGCATGCATCAGGAGTGCATGAAACAGTGCCAGGTTAGGAAACTGTGATGCTTCACATGTTTTTTAAACAGGCATCAGAAACAGCAGCTAACAGAGAATGGAAAACAAGACCATGGTCTGGGATACTTTTAATTCTTTAGGTCTTCCTCCTATTAAAAAAAAACACAAACAAAAAAAAACCCCACCCCAAAACCAAAAAAAACCAAACAGTAGAATATTTCCCCACTGAAAATGAGGGCAGTTCTAATATTCACCTTGCTGGATTTAGAACTTGGCCCCATATATCTGGGTTTAATGCCAGCCAATGTACCCCAGCAGGCAACCAGAACCGAACTGAGGCTTCAGCTGCTGCCCAGTGACTTCATCACAAGTCTGTCCTCTTCCTCCTCCTGCCCTGATGTCTCAAATGAAAAAAAAAACCAAACCACACTAAAAAGTACCCCAAAATTATTCTTGTCAGCCCCAAAAATATACTAACAATTTAAAGGTGAGTGTGAAACTTGAAACTGCCAGACGAACAAGACAACTACAGCCACACACAAGTGAACCCTGTAAAGGCTTGAAAAAAATCCCACCCTGACCCTCAGCACTTCTCTCCAGTGTGTCTCATGACAGGAAAGAGAGATAAACTGCCTCTCCCTTGGCCATATACCCTTCATTAAAGCAAGAGGGTGTACAACCCGCTAAAAGACTCCAAAACTCTAATGACAACTTCCCATTCCAAAGAAAATCCAAATCCAAACACCCTGTAAGTGAAAAGATAAGATAAAATCCTCTGTGCTGGAGGCATCATTGAAATAATGTGATTACAGTAATTAGGAGCACATCAGTTGGTCGCTCTGCAAGCAAGAGTCTTTTACAAATGTCTCAAGGGACACTTCCTAAGCCAGGCTTTGTCAAAAAAAAAAAATAAAAAATAAAAACAGAACAGCCAATCTGGGAGCTGTGCATTGTGAATGCTGAAATGGGGCTGATAGTCAGAACATAATGGAACTTTAAAAAAGGAACAGTCTTTGCAGTGCAACAACTCAAAATCGCCAGGCACTTTGAAAACTTGCCCCTGTCCCGTCCTCTGCTCCCTGCAAAGCCATAATGAGGATGTTCCACTCCTGTGGCCATGGCAAAATAGGACCCACGAGTGCCCCAGCCCCACCTTCCAACTGCAGAGCACCCAGGACCACTCACCCATCCTTTCCAGAGACTCACAGCCATGAGCACCAGAGCCAGGGCAGGGGGACACAGCAGAGAGACCTCTGAGCTATTCCCTGCTCCACCCACCCCAGGCCAGACGCCTGCAGCCACAACTGGATGCATTTTTAAATCGACTTACACAGTGCTCAACTCAAAACTTTATGGATCAGTGCTCCCATGAGAAAAATCGCTGCAGCTGGGGGATCTATTCAAACCCTCCTGTTTATTAATTTCAGTGCTTAACTACCTTCTGTGTTGACCGGAGGATGAGAGAGCACCTCCCCACACACCATTCCCACATTTTTTGGCTCCTTGTGCCAGGGTGGATGGGAACCAGAAGGGAGGAGCTCCATGTTTGGCTACTTGCAGATATTTTGAGTTGACATGGACAACAACTGACAGGGAAGTGCAGGAGGATTTAAGGTTTCAAGTGCTTGGAGGGAGGAGGGGTAGGGAGAGGAGGATCACCTGGCTGGAAGCGTTTGGGGAAGGAAGGGACAGAGCAGGCGGGTCAGGGAGAGGTGACTGCCCAGAGTGGAACTGGAGAGTCCCAGGATAGCCACGCTGCAGTCACAGCTCATTTCCCAATCTTCCTCCTCCTTTTTCCCCCTCCCCTTCTGCCTCATTTCACAAAGTTTCCTCCCTGGCAGGATTTGATGCCAATGCTTTTAAAATCTCTACTGCCTCAATCCCTGTTCTTACAGCAATCCAAGGGCATCGGTCAGAGCAGGAAAATACCACCAGACATTGACTGCTTTTACTTCAGCACCTATTTACCAGTCCCAGAGACTTAAATGAGATATCTGAGCTCAACAAATGTGAAATATTTCCAGTCCTTTGGGTATTTTTCTCTCTGCTTTTCCATCTGTGGAGGCACAGCCAAGCACATCAGAGGCAGGCTGACAATCACAGCACTGGGTGCTCCTGTCCCTGCTGTAGGACCTACCCCAACATTCACTCTAGCAGGTAAAGGAAGTTAGATTTTAGGGTGATTATCCTGGAAACGAGGGCCAGCCTGCTCAGGATCTTGTACACTGCAGTGATGCAGCTGAGAGATGTACGAGTTTGCACTGAGCAAGGCTTAGACCTGTCTTAGCTCCTCGTGGGTGTCCCCTGTGCTACACAGGCCTCGTTCTTGTGCATCCTGGCAAAAAATGCAGCTTCACTTTGAAAAAGAGAAAAGAAGAAAACCCTCCAGTCTGTTATGGAAGCATCTCCTCTTCCTGTCCTTTTTTCTTTATAGAAGGGATGGGTGTGGGGTATATTTTTCATTATAGCCATGGGTTCCATTTGGATCTGTATCTACAACTGACCAAATCCATCAGGTCTCTGCTTCAACACCTTTCATGTACAGCACAGTTCAAGAGCATCCCAGGACAGGGCTTTTGTCCTGCTCCAGATGAACTCCAGACTCCACAGCAAGGGTGGCTCAGAGAGACTGCATGATCACATATCACATCTGACAAGCCAGCACCGCACTGTGATAGCTATGGTCAAAAGAAAACAACTGGAAACACTTTCTGATTCGAAGCATTTTGCATCAAAGAAGAAGGAATAGTTCACAGCAAGGCTTCCCCAGGGTGCCTGATGAAAAGCAGGAATTTCAGGTCACTTCTGATGAAATAGAGTGAAAATAGAGAGCGAAAACATTCAGGAAAACTCACTTATTTTTTTTTAAACACAGATGCTTGCTGTCTAAGTCACCCAGCTTAGCACTTCTGTTCCCACAGACAGTAAGAACAGAGACACAAAGCAGAGCATCAGCCCTGAGAAACAACCTCAAGAGTTTGTCTTTGGGTATTAAGACTTGCTGCAGAGGTTTGGAGGCTCAACAGGAGATGAGCTTTTTAAGCAGGGATCTGAGAAATGAACAGAAAGGTCGTGGCTGCTCAGAGGATGCCTCCCTCATGCAAAGAGCAGTGGAGGTGGCAGTGTGAGGGGACTTTGGGAGAAGTTGTCTTAAGCAGGCAACAAAGAGCAGAGACAGCCAGGGGGTTACAGGGAGAGGTCAGCAGAGCCCTTACAAAGGCAGGCACACTGAGGCAGTGGAGAAAAAAAGCAGCTAAAAAGAACAAAAATACAGCACCTGCACCATGCCAGGGCACCGAGCCTTGCTGCTGCAACTGGATTTTCTTACTCATAGAGTTGTTACATCCCCTCTATCTCTCCCCTCTTGCAGAGCTGTAACATTGATGGATTTCAGCTCTAGGCACATCATTGCTGACCAAGGTTAACCATGGTCTCTACTACAATTTTTTTCTGCCCCTGTGCTGCTCACATTGGCAGAACATGACCTTTCTGCACCACAGTCTTACACTCCTCCCTGTGTATCCCCCAGCTTCTTGCAGCCTATTTGTTCATGATGGACAAAATACTAACCTATTTGGCACCCGATGATGAGCTTCCAAACGTTTTTCCCTGACAAATCTGAAGCTGAAGCCAGCTGAAGACAAACTTCAGAGCTGACATAGTATGCCTCTTGTCTGTACAGAGGTTAAAGCTTGCTCTGCTCTCTGACTGACTCTGAGGAGAAAATAGTGACAACTCTGGCGCTGCTGAGCAGAGCCCCTGTGCAGGCTCTGCCCCTGGCTGCTTGGTGCATCTCTGCTGTCACACAACAGCCACGGAGTGGCAGACGAGGTACCTGGAGAGCACATCACAACACCCTCTGACAGCTGAGAGCCTGGCAGCAGCTCCTGCAGCACAAACCTCCCTGCCCTCAGCACAGGCAGGCAGAAGGTCCCAGCCTTGCTGCGCTGCTGAGGGATAAAAAGGATCATTAGCAGCCCTGGGACAGCTCTGGGTTTTGCAAAAAGCACCTCTTTGATGGGCCAGCTTTGTACAATCCAGCGCTAGAGATGATGGCATTTGACCAGCCTGCACACACCTTCGTAAAGCCGAGGCAGAACAGCTCCTCTGTAATTAAACAGCACTGAATTAACACAGGGAGGCCAGAGTTGTTGGCAGCAAATCCCAAACCTCCATTTAGCTGAGATCCAGTGACTGTGTTCTTCAGAGAACAAAAGACAAGGTGACCTCCACATCATACAATCATAAAATCATGGAATGGCTTTGTTGGAAGGGACTTTAAATCCCATCCAGTTCCAGCCATGCTGCCATGGGCAGGGACACCTTCCACTATCCCAGGTTGCTCCAAACTCCATCCAGCCTGGCCTGGAACACTACCAGGGCTGGGGCAGCCACAGCTTCTGTGGGCACCCTCTGCCAGTGCCTCACCACCCTCACAGCCAGGAATTTCTTCCTAACATCTAATCTAAACCTTTCCTCTTAGAGTTTAAAACCATTCCCTGATTACAGGATTCAGCCTTGCACAAAGCCCAGGGAAAAGGGTTTTCCCCCCAGAGGGTACTGGGCACTGCCCAGGCTCCTCAGGGAATGGCCATGGCACCAAGGCTGCCAGAGCTCCAGGAGAGTTTGGACAGCGCTCTCAGGGATGCACAGGGTGGGGTTATTGGGGTGTCTGTGCAGGGCCTGGAAGGGACCCACAAGATCATCAAATCCAGCCCCAGGCCCTGCACAGACACCCCAATAACCC
>JACBWW010000101.1:57326-246991 GCA_020086605.1 Lanius collurio
CCCACCCTGTGCATCCCTGAGATGGGTGGGGTGGGGTTATTGGGGTGTCTGTGCAGGGCCTGGGGCTGGATTTGATGATCCTTGTGGGTCCCTTCCAGGCCAGGATATTCTGTGACTCCGTGGACTGAGACCCCTTCCCCTACCACACTGAAGGTGATTCACACATACAGGCTATAACCCAAATACCCTGCCTTTCCACCTGGAGTCAGCAGAAAGAGCTGCCTTCAAATAAAAGCCACATTATCTTCTGGGAAATATCTGTGCCATAATATGCATGAGCCAGAAATAGACACTTCAGGAGAAGAGAAACTGCCTCCGGTACCAGGCAGCTACTGTCAGTCCCCTGCTCCATCTCCTCTGCACTTCTCTGCTTACACACCAGTGTTTCCCTCCTTGGCTGTCCCATGGCAATAGGAATGGGCTGGAATGTGTTTCTCACCCAACAAACTTGATTATATGCTTTAAATCGCTGAACTATAAATATTAGGAAAGATGCATGCAATCTTAGCCAGCTCACACTTCAGTGCTTGTCTCTCAATGGGAATTTAATAGATGCCTGAACTTCTCCTTTCCAGTCACGTAAGGAGAAGGAGGGAATGCAGGCTGCTCGATTCCACACGAGCACCATGAAAACACCAGGGAAGAGCCAGATTGTGAATGTCAAAACAAGAGATTGGTTTTGAAATATGGGGAGAAGTTCGTTCTAATGATCCTAACAGCTTACGTAATTATGTAATGTGAAAAAAAAATAAGAAAGCAACAAAAGCCTTCTCCAACTTTCCTTTCATTTGGTGGGGTGGTGGCAGACGTGGTTTGCCTACAAAACACATCCCCTGTCAGCTCAGTCCGAGGAGCTGGCAGCCTGCTCACAGCACAAGCCACGGGCTGCAGCCAAAGGGCTCGTCAGGGTTTTGTTTGGTGTCTGCCACTGCCCTCACGACTTTGTCCTAAGTATATTCACCTCCCTGCAACTTCCTTGTCCACTGGAGCAGGAGCTGTGTCTAAAATTCAAGCACAGGAACGGAGCTCCAGCACAACACACCCCGTATTTCAGAGATGGCCTCCCAGGTGCTGCCACAACAGAAAGGAGACTAAATATTTGCTGTAATTCTTCAGCACCCTGGGATTTGAGCCTGTCAGGTACCAATGCAAAAGCAAGTCAAAAAAAACCCCCCAAAACTGGAAGCCCCACAGCTGTTTAGCTGATAGGCTCACAGATTTGATCTCCTGCCCCTGTGGGAAGCGACTGAGCTGGCACTTCCAAAAGACCCTCACACCTAGAGATGGCCCAGGCAACAGGAAACAGCCCTGGCAGCAGGGATGGGCCAAGCAGGAGAAGTCAGGGCTGGGTTTGGTTCAGGAACTGAGTGTGAGCTCTGGGGAGCTAAACTGGAGCTGACCAGTGCTTCCAGTGGGAAGGATCTGGCACCTGCCAAAGGTGCTGCCACAACACTGGTCTAAAAAATCCTGAAAAGCAGCTTGTCCCTGCTCAGTACACTTGCCAAGGAAAAAAAAAAACTATCCTGAGAGCCAGGGAGAGCAGAGGGACTCCAGGATAACACAAATCCAGGGATTTGAGAAGAAGTGACTCAGTGACAGCTGACAGCAAGGTCACTCATATATCCAGGACCAAATAATGTTCAGATGGCCAAGGCCACTCCTTGCACAACTTATTTGGGGATTGGAGTCTCATCCAAGGTAGGCTGTGAACTTGAGGGCCTTGAAATCAATGCCAAGAAGATCAAGAAGCTTTTTGAGCCCAAGGTAAGGATGGGGAAATCTGAAAAACTGATGCCTTGACTACACTGTGGCAGTGAGGAGGGTCTCAGTCACAAACCACAGCAGAGCCACCAGACAGGAGGAAGGGGAGGGATCACAAGTTGTGAACAGGACCTACTTTACTGGGTAAAATTCCAGCCCATTCTGATTATTTCCTGTAATCCCAGTAGCTCCTCAAATCAGGAACTGATCTGGACTCACAGGACTCTGCAGAAAGAATTTTTTTCCAAAATCATTTAAACTGTGAAGAACTATTTATTTTTCTGTTCAAATATTTTTACTTAATTTCTTCACTTTTCACCTAAGCTGTTCCTTCCTTTTTAAAACAGGACTTCAGAATACATTTAATTAATTGATTAATAACGGAGTAAATTAGTCTTTACTTAGTTTTTTGCTTAATGACCTAGCAAAGGCCCCGGAATTTGGCTTAATAACAGTGCTGCAAGATCCTTCAGCTGATGAATTATACCATAATAATTAACATCCTTGCAGTTGTCAGGCACAAAGCCTAGTGATGTACAAAGCCTCTGCACATACAGCATATCAATGATGCCAGCAGCTCAGAGTTTGATGCGCTTATTGCTGTCATATTGTAGCTGATATTCAGCATATCTGTAAAGTACCCAGAGACTATTCTTTTTTTTTTTTTTCAGTTATAGAGGCTGTAAACATATTTAAGCTCCAGAACATCAACAATGGATTTAATACCAACTGTTAGGAAATGAGCCCTCACACAGGCTCTTTCTCAGAAATCTATTAAAAATATAAATTCAAATTTTGATTCCAGAAGAATCTTCTTAACATAAATGAGGGAGCTGTTCTCAGCTCCACAATTCTCTAATCATAGCTGATCTCAGCCTGACCTAAGCCAGAGCAATTAACAGCAGTTAAATGGCTGCACTAATTCATGTGACCTGGTGTGGTTCTTCAGGGAGCACCCAACAGAGACATCCAGTCCCTGTAGGTCCTACCCAAGCAGCCCAGAGTGTTTCATCTCTTCCAGCTTTTAACCAAAGAGCTTGTAATAGTGTGGAAAACTCAATTTTCAGAAAGAAAGAATAGTTCAATCTGGAAAGGGAGAAATACAACACACTTGGACAAATCCACCTGAAAACACAGCCTGGAATCTAATTTCCTGCACATGGCACAAGTGAACTGTGGAAGCAGAAGGCAAGCTGCTGACCTCCCTGAGCATTAGTAAATAACAGGAGATTCCAGTGACTCCCAGTGCTCCAGCACTTCACAGGGAATAGTCTTGGGAGCTGTGGGCAGCTGATGATGCCCAGAGCAGTAACTTACCTGGCAGAGCAAGGACTTCCCTGACCAGCTTTTCCATTCCTCCATGGCAGGAAAATCCACATCAGAAACTCCTCAGCTGCCACAGCAAAGATGCACCTGGGTGTTTCTAACCCTTCACTGAACAGCACAAGTAAAGCTAAATATGGGCCAAGTTCCACCTAAATTGCTAAAAGACCACAAGATCTATTTGGTCAGTAAGAAAAACTATCACACCAATGCAGCCCAAGTTGCCTGGATGTCTGGATACAGCCAGAAATATCAGAGCAGGAACCTCTCCAAAGCCCTTCAGTTTTAAACAGGCACCTTTCACTCAGATGCCAACACGTCAATCAAGTCTGTTTGAAAATCTGCCCTTAAACAATAGATGAATGTGCCCATCTTCAATAAAAGAGCAGCTCATAAAGCTCATCTAGCTGGTAAACAGCTGGATATGTGCCCTAGCTGGGTCACTCATCTACCTCCTCTGAGAAAAAGAACCTGTGAAAGTGTCTGTGGGAACAGGGAATCTAGAGCAAATGCTTTACCACAGAGACATTGAAATCCATCTGTTTTACCAAAAGCAGCAAAAAATGAGGAAGGCAGCAACACACTTCCTAGAAACTGGTTCTGTTGGAGTGTTAAGATACCAGTCAAAGCTTCAAGACAAGGCTAAAAGAAGCAAAGGTTTGGGCTTCAAAAACTACAAAACATTTTTCTGGACAGGTTTTCAACCACCAGGTTAATGGAGTTCCCCAGGACACCGGTGTAAGTGGCCACTTTGGCTCAGGAGAGCAGAACCCGTTCCCAGGAGCAGCAGTGCCTGCAGCCACCATCTCCTTGAAGAGAGGTTTCAATTCAAGAGTGCAATTTCTGTAAAAACAATTAAACAGGAGCTCTGCAGCAGCTCGAGCTGCTGGGGAAACTGTCAGCCCTCATGACACTCAAGCACAAGCAAAGTCTCTGGCTGCCAGAGGAACCAATGTGTCTGGCCAACGTGGAAACAGCTGCCCAGTTCTTTCCTTGCCTACAAATAGGGCTCTTTGGTGTCAGCAGGAATCACAAACTTTCAAGGGCAGAGCATAAATTTGATGCACAGGCTCTACCAGGTGCCTGATGCTACTTTGGTTTAGCCACTACTAAATACGCACATGCTGGAAGGCAAATAGAACATTCATGAAAGGGCTCAAACTTGGAAAAATTCAGATGATTTTGAATGCTCAAGACTGAGCTGAAGTATCATATCACAGAATCACAGAATGGTTTGGGTTGAAAGAGACCTCAAAGATCATTCAGTTCCAAGCCTTGCCATGGGCAGGGACACCTTCCACTATCCCAGGTTGCTCCAAGCCCCATCCAACCTGGCCTCAGACACTTCCAGAGATGCCACAGACACAGCTTCTCTGGGCAACCTGTGCCAGGGCCTCACCACCCTCACAGGGAAGAACTTCATCCTAATATCCAATCTAAAACTACTCTCTGTCAGTTTGAAACCATTATCCCTTGTGCTATCACTCCAGGCCCCTGTAAAAAGTCTCTCTCCATCTTTCTTGTCAGCTGCCTTCAGGTACTGGAAGGGCACAATGAGGTCACTCCAAACCCTTCTGTCCTCCATAGGCCCTCTCATTTCTTAACAGAAGTCACAGGCATGAAAAAGATGTTCCAGAGAAGGTGATCCAGTTTGGGCAGCCTTTGCTTCACTGAGCCCACTTTAGCAGAACATTTACTCAATCCATTTAATGCCACGTGACGGTTTGCCTGCACGTGCAGAATCGAAAGAACTTTTTGGGCTGGAGTGGTAGAACTTCGACCTGACAATGAGAAACATCACAGTGATTTAATGACCACATAATTTTGGCCAACACAGCAGTCTGCCTACAGTCTGTAAAAACAGAGCAGATGGCCCTAAGCTTTCTTGCAATGATTTTTAAAAGTTTTAAGTGTACCGCATGGCAGACTTCAGACCCGGGAATGGCTTTAAGGAAAAGACATCTTTACAAAGCCCATCTCAGTGATTGTAGATGTAGCCAGGGAGTGATTGCAAAAGCCAGCAAAAAGAACTCGTAGTACTTGGTGAGGAAGGGAGAAGATAACCAGAGGTTAAAAGGGAGAAAAAGCAGAGATACCATAAAAAGTCACTAAACAGTGGAAATTGGCATGGAAGAACACAGAATAAAAGAGGGAAACTGGAAAGGAGAAAAAATGCCAGAAGGGTGGTCAGGCACTGGAATAGGCACTCAGAGAAGTGGCAGAGCCACCATGCCTGGAAGTGCTCAAAAGCCACGTGGATGTGGCACCTGGGGACGTGGGTCAGGGGTGGACTTGGCAGTGCTGGGGATCAGCTGGACTCGATTTTAGAAGTCTTTTCCAACCTAAACAATTCTGTCATTCATGACTCCAAGAGAACGGCAGAAGAGAAAGATAAATGACACTGAACAGGGACCCCCTTGCTGCCAGAATGGAGGGCCAAGACATGAATCCACAGAGGAAAATCTTTGCATTCTCTAATGAGGCCTCAGAGGAGATTATCTGTGACTGTCTTTTGGGAAATGCACGAGATTATTCTGCAGGTACAGAAATGCCACACTTTGAAGGCTTTTAGGAGCTCTAAGACCTCAAGAGGCTTTCAACTAAGGGGCCCAGTGTCTTTGAAGGGAATTATTTTGGCAGGAGGCTTTGTAAGAAGGGACAAATTGAAGACCCAGAGGAATGTCCTAAAAAACTGACAGGTGATCAGAGACCTCACAGCTCTATCAGGTGCACTGCAAGAAGTCCATGGGGAATTCTGACCATAAAGTTCCTGTAAACCTCTTAGCAACAGCTCTGGCTCAGGCGTATGTTGGGTGCAAAGTGGAAACAATCACCAAAGCACCAGACACTGGATAGTAAAAACTCCTCAGAGAGGAAACTGCAAAATGTTTTTTTTCATGCTGCAGCGCAACAAATGACAGGAGTCATTTTTCAAGAAGAAAATGCTACTTTGCAGACAACAGGCTTATCATGTGCTATTAAGTGTAAAAATTAGTGTAAGATAGGCTGCTAACATCATCGCTCAAATCCTTCCTTGGAGATATGCTGCAACATAATAGAATTTCTCAAACCCCAGATAAGAAGAGCAAGGCAGTCTCCTCTGCATGAAGATTAGCTAAAACGATGGCTTAATCTTTCTTTTTGGACTGCTTAAATCTATGCTTGTCTTCAAGAATCCAGAAGGCAAAGTTAAATGTAGATAAGGTCACTGTCAGCATAGGCAGGACCTGGGAAGGAAAGCCACAAACCCTTGGAAGTGTCTCTATTAATCATAAATCACGGAAAGTTCAGCCAGTTAAGGTGGCACAGACTACAGCTGGAGCAGAGAAACAGCAGAGACCTTTTGTAGCTGCCAGCAGAGTTGAGTTTATATGGAAAAGTTACAGAAAGGGACAAGCAGGGACGCCTTGGCCATGAGCAGACAGAGCCACAAAAGGGTTTTCTCAGCTTATCCACTGGGAATAAGCAGCAGCAAGCTCACAGAGCAGCTTCAGTCACTGAAGGATGAGACAACATCCTCCAAACAGAACTGAGAAAGATCCAAGCCCCCCGGAAGCAAAAGAGACACACTTAGCTGAACTTGGTCATCAACAGAGCTGCCAGTCCATCATCACTCCCCATCTAAAGGAGGAATGTTGCCTATTATTTGCAGAAAGCTTAAGAATATTCCCAAGGTCACATGAGGAGCTTGTGGAACAGCAGAGAACTGAAACCAAACCTCAGACCCACTTTAAGCCTCAACCCCTAAGTCACTCCTTGTCTCTTCTGCAAAGGCTCAGCTGGATGGACTCGAGATCATTCTCAGGCCCTAAATAGAGTACAGAGAATGGAAAATAACTTCCAGCACTGACAATATTGTCCCTGTTTACCTAACTAGTATTGATTTCTTCCTCAGCCACTCCAGTGCAGATGAAAGCAGCACAGATTTGGTTCTTTTGTCTAATTCCCTGAATCCAATCAGTTTTAACTGATGCTATCACCAGGCTCTGAGGACTGATCACCCACGTGCTATTTAAAGTCAGAGAGATGCTTACATCTCATTTTATTTGGGACCATTGGGAATTGTGAGTTATGCAGGAAGTTTTAACTTTTCTTCCCTTTTTTTTGTTTGTTTGTTGTTGACAAAGCTCTCCCATGTGAAGGGACAGATCTCTGTAAAAACAAGCTGTTCTCAGAGTAAGCAATCAGATGATTCCTTGTTCTTCTACAGATTTATCCCTTTTCTACACAAGTGCAGAAACACTGCTTCCACTTCTGCCACAGTTCCATCTCCCCAGGAAAGAGAGATCTGGAGGGTTGAGCACTGAACAGGCTTCCTGGGGAATTGTCACAGCCACAAGGCTGCCAGAGCTGAAGGAGTGTTTGGACAACATGCTCTGGCACAGGGTGGGATTGTTGAGGTGTCTGTACAGGGCCAGGAGCTGGATTCAATAATCCCTGTGGGATTACTGAGTCCCTTCCAACTCAGGATATTCTCTAGTTCTATGATTCCCTTTGTAAAGTTCTTTCCCTGTCATTTCAAGCTGAATGAGCTCAAGTGGTCATACACGAGCTGCAGCTGAAGTTTTCCACCTGAGACTAACAGAAAGCACTGGCGTAACAATTAATCTATCATTTATTCCTTCTCCATAGGTAGATCTTCCCTCTTTCAATTCAGATGCAATGAGCACTTGCCTGCAGTCTCACCAGTTGTCCATATCTGTTATGAAGATGAGCTGTCCTGATCAAGAAGACAATTAAATATGACAATTTATGAACTGCCAATATTTCTGGCAGGTTTGCACTAAGCAAAAAGCCCCAGAGCCCGCAGGCAGGAGGGTCACAAGGCATCACTCCAAGCCTCACAGCTGAAGGGCAGAAATAAACTTCAGAGATTTTTTACAGTGTTTGCAATCCTCTGTATTTAAAGCAATCCCAATGGAAAATCCACTTTGCAGAGTGGACTTTCACACAAAAGCAGAATCTCATTCAGGACCTTCTGCTTTAGTTCAGCTTTGGTTTCATGTTGCCAAACTGAGCACATAGAGCCCTGATACCATGATTGCAAGTGACAGAGAACTGCAAAACAGCCAGGAATGTCTGTGTGACTGCAAATATCCACATCCACCTGGTATCCCCATATCCTACACAGCCTTATCTACCAGCCCCATTCAATGTCTCTCTACAAAAACCCTCCCCCAAAATGTCTTGAAATGACTACTAGACCATTCCTCACTTCCAGGCAAGGGTACAAACACAGCCAGGGTCACCCTGGAAATAAATGCATGGAGCCTCCAGACACAGCTGTCACTGCTGCTGCAGCACCTCTGCATTTCCACAGCATCCTTAAGGAACAAGGATCCGAACCACAGCAGAGCAGAGGGAGAGCCATCAAAATTCCATGCCCATCGCCACACTCCTTTCCAGCAACTGTAAATCTATTAACAAACACACTCTCAGACACAATCTGGGACACGTGTCTGGCACACATGGCGTCAGGCTATAAATAGTCAGATATAGGCAATCATACTAGATGTAACAAAGATTATTTGATTAAGCTGAGGCTCTGCCCTGCTGAACAGCCTGTGATCAGTAAAGAGACCTTGTAGGAGCTGGCTCGGAGCAGCACAACCATGTCCCAGGAGCAGGAAAATGCTGGAGGGCTGCAGTTACACCCCATGCCTTTGTAGTGTCACATTGTTTTAGCCCACATAACCAGGGCTTTTCTAGGGTTCCAGTAAAGCCTGTATGACTTTTCAGTGTTTTTACTGGTCCCTACTAGTTTTATTTGGGGAGTCAGGACTAAGTAGCTGCTCACTGCTACACTGAAAAAATCCTTGGCTGGCAAGCACCAGTAGGGAGTATTTGAGCATCTGCAGCTGAACTTCCTAGAAGGAAGGCAGTATAAGGTCAAACCACTCTAAATACTCATTATTTTCACTTTATCCAATATCTCTGTACAACCCACAAATGTTTAGCATCAGGGGAGCTGCATTACTCCTTTAGAACTGCCACAGCTCATACACTGGGCATGAAATTGGAGTACATTCCCACAAGCAAGGAGGCAACAGGGCCTGCACTGCCAAAATGATGTACAAAGCAGTTCAGACCATGGCAGCCCCAGCTGGGCAGCAGAGCACAGGACAATATTTAAAAACAGATAAATCTAAGCACATGTGCTGAACCCACTCTTTATATCACACCTGTGTGCCCACCTTCTCAGAAACACTTACAGGCAGCAAGCTCAACCCTCCAGGGCTTTGGACTTGCCATGGTCACCCACATCCTCAAAAACCCACGTTGCACTTTTCTTCCAAACTAGATTCTCACACTCTAACCCTGCTTTGGTCAGGTGGGACAAGTTTTGTGAACCACAGGTAGCAATCTCACCCAAAGGCTCAAGAAACTACTTTGTATTCCATGCAGAAGAGGAGCATTTGGAGCCCCCAGACCCAGTGTGGGGAGTCCAGAGCGGAACTCCCACCACAGAGCTGCTCCCTGCTGCAGCTGAGAGGGCAGCAAGCTCCCTGCCTGGAAACAAAATAAATTGTATACAAACCAAAGTACCTGCTGGGAACATCTGAGAACTGTGGTGCTGCCATTTCCTCAGTCACCAAAATGCATTTCTGAGGCGTTCAGTGATGTTCACACAATATGGATAGTGTCTACTATCCAGCCATGACAGAAGTTCCACCTCTTGCTTCCCAGCTGTGAGGAGACTTATTTTGACTTATTGCCTCTCCTGCCTGGACCCTCAGGGCCTCTGCAATACAAAGCTCCTGAAGTCCAACCCTCAGCAGCCCCAGGCTGAGCTGTTCTCCAGCTCACAAACAGCTCTTGCAAAGCTGCTTGATCCAGCTGACCACATGCAACCCTGAAAGTATGAAACACAGCCGAAGAGGTAAAGAAAAAACTAAAAGAATGCTTGGCCTACATATGCAAATTTTATGGGTTTACAGAGGGGAGGAGGAAAGCAGAATATGACCCATCTGCTTTTCCATATTCCCTCAGTACACATGCATAACCACAACAAGCATAAGCACAAGACTGACAGGGAAATAAGTGTGACAGAATAAAACAAACTATTTGAGAAACCTGGAGATGTTTCCGTTAGAAAGCCTGTTCTCCTCAGTGTTGTCCCCTGCAATGTCAGCTTTGATACCCAAGATGATGCAAACTCAGACTGAAGAATTTCAGCAGTGGGTAAGGACCATCTGCTTCTTCCTCTTCTGATGTCCGGTAAGGGTTGAGCTCATACTACAGACTTTCCCAGAGTTTATGAGAAATTCTTTCCTTACCCTGCTTGCTTCATGTCCAGAACTGGCAAAAAGACGGTATTTTTCAATTTTAATTCAAATGAGATTGCAAGAGTTTGGATGTCTTTAACCTTCTGGATGGTCTGTGAGGTTCAAAACTCAGAAGAGGATGAGATGAATATCACACACACAAAAAGACAGCAACCCTCACTGACTGCCTCGTATCCTGAGAAAAGGAATTCAAAAGGAGGATTATAGAACTTGCATCTGAAGTCTGTGAATGAACAGTCAGCAATGTAAAGGACAAGATGGAAGGGGTAAAGGCCAAACCAATACTTATTAATAACAAAATTAACTTGTTTTGAACTTGTCAGAAATTAACAACAAAATGAATCAACACCAGGTAGCTTCCACCACCTGTAATCCCTGCAGGAATGTGTCAGAATTGACCTCCACCTTCTTATCCAGCAGCAGTGAAACAAGAGAAGGGAAAGAGACTGACACAACTGATGCCACATCACTGATCCTGTAGTAAAAACATCCATTATTCTCAGGAGATAAGCTGAAGCTGGCAAGTGAAGCAGGATTTTCTGTCCCCCGAAGAATCCCAAAGCAGCCAACAATATCAAATTCATTCCCCACCATTCCTCACTGGACATAAATCCATTTTGTAAGGAGCTGCCAACAGTCTGCAAGCAAAGCGTGCTTTTAAGGGAGAGCTACTGGCTTTCATTAGCCAAATTGATACATCATCATTAAATCTGACACTTGAGCTCTTCCAGCTATGAAGGGCCAGGGTTATTTTTAAAAAGTAGTATTAATCCAGGAGAAGTTCCTCCAGCAAACTACAAATGTCTTCAGGTCAAGTGGCTCAACTGAAAAGACCAAATTCAGCTGGAGAAGTTTCTGTGTTTCAGAGCAGGAGTCCTCCTTACTTATTAATTAATTTATTGAAGGCTTAGTGACATTTTTTTTTTAATTGCATGCAAAGAATTATCTGGCTTTATTGTGTTCATAACGTGTTTGTACAGCTCAACAAAGCCTATGTCCCCTTCCCTAAAATAATAGGTTGTATACTTTCTTTCTAAGGACAACATATTGAATTAAACTGTCTGGGGAGCTGAATTCTCTAGAGAATTTTCATTGGGGATTTAATTTGAAATATCGATTTTTTTTTTTTTTTTTTTGCAAGTAGCTCTCAATGCTTTTGCTAAAAATTGAGGAGAGAAGCAACATTCTGGAGATCCTGAAATTTATCTGGTGACAGTCGCTGGCTAATTTGAGTACAAATCTAAAAACCAAGCTTTTTTAAAAAAATGAAGAGAAAAGGTCTGTTTACAGTATTTGGTAGGGGAGTCCACCTAGGCAGAGTTTCATGGTCTGGGTGACATCAGTCACTGTAGGTGATGTCTACTCCACTTTAAAATCTCCAGGACAGATCTTGTGGAGCAGCTGAGGGAGCTGGGAAAGGGGCTCAGCCTGGAGCAAAGGAGGCTCGGGGGGACCTTGTGGCTCTGCACAACTCCCTGACAGGAGGGGGCTCAGGGGGGATCGGGCTCTGCTGCCAGGGAACAGGGACAGGAGGAGAGGACATGACTTCAAATTTTGTCAGGAGAGGGTTAAACTGGATTTTAGGGAAAATTTCTTCACTGAAAGGGCACTGAAACAGGCTGCCCAGGGCAGTGGTAGAGCCCCCAGCCCTGGAGGGATTTAAAGCCCTGTGGATGTGGCATGTGGGGATGGGTCAGTGTTGGCCCTGGCAGTGCTGGGGGACTGATTGGACTCTGATCTGGGAGGGCTTGTCCAACCTAAGTGATTCCATGATCATTACTAATACTAGTTCCTACTGGTGTGAAAATGATTAATAAGCAAATATCTGCTGCAAGAATGTGGGAATTCCTCCACAATGAGGACGACAACAAGTGTTATTCTTGGAATATTAACACAGATTTGGAGTACTAAGAGAGCATCAGTCAAACAAAGTCTGCCTTTTATCAGCACAAAGCACGCAGGTCCCACCTCACCGTGGGGTTTGCTTGGTCCACCAAACAATTAGTAAATTTTTACACCAAAAATGGGTTGATTCACACTAGCTATTAGGAAGAAATTTTTTGTACAATGAGGGCAGTGAGGGTCTGGAACAGGTTACCCAGAGAAGCTGTGCTTGCCCCATCCCTGGAATGTTCAAGGGCAGGCTGGATGGGGCTTGGAGCAGTCTGGGATAGTGGGAGGTGTCCCTGCCCATGGCAGGGGGTGGAATTTGGTGGCCTTTAAGGTTCCTTCTAACTCAAACCATTCTGTGATTCTATACTTCTATTAGTGACAGCACAAAGGACCATTTCTTCCACCAGACACTTGAGGCCCTGTGCCAGTCCCTGCCCTTGAAAACCGAGTGCATTTGGAAACCAGATCAAAGAATAAAATTCCAGTCTAACACAAGGCAGAAGATAAACCCCAACCTCCAGCCCTACATGGTCACAGTCCTTACACAAAACCAGTGCTGTGCAACCACCACAGACATTCCTCTGCAAAGGATTCACTGTGTTCTCCTAATCCAGAACTGGCCTCTTTAGCAGCTGGCAGTAAAAAGAAACCGCCAAGTCATCTATTTCCACATTTGGGGATGATGAAAAGCACTTGAAAATGCTCAGCACTTCTGCAATAATTATAACAAGCACAGTACTTGTTTTGGGAAAGTATAATGTATTCTGGGGAGCAGAATCACATCAAAGAGGAAGCTTTCAGACACTTCAAGGAGCAGAATATGAAGACATATATAGAGAGATATAATTATCACCACGGTCACAAGTCCCTCTTAGGCAAGGATCACAGGAAGGAGAAGCAGATAAGTGAAGCATTGTGGACACAGAGCTAAGGCTGTAAGTTGATGTAACATCAGTTCTCATTACCTGGATCTGGTACAAGCTGGGCTGCAGCAGTGCATTTGCAAGATTTTTCCAAGATTTTTAAGTTTTTGCAAGATTCTCCTGCCTAAGGATGAGCTATGACTAAACATCCCCACTCAATCACCCAGGCCAGTACCCCACAGCCATCTGAGTCCCCCACAGGGCCTAAAGCTGGTCAGCAGCTCCAACACAACTAATCACAGCGTTTTCAAAGGTGAAAATCCATGTTCCCTACTGCTCAACCTTCCTGCTACACCTGGCTACCTGTTTGGGTGTCTGTGCATGTCTGTCTGAAAGATGCCTCCACCCCAGCACAGGGTAAAAAGAGTGAGACAAAAAGTTACGTCTGCAATTTGCCTCTGTCTATAGCCCCAGGGTGGCCCACTGCAAAGGAAAGTTTGGCCAAATCTTCATTGTTTGGTTGTCAACCAAACTAGGGACATGGTTTAATCAACATCAACAACTGCTCAGAAATCTCATGTGGGACATGCAGCAAGTCACAGATGCAAGGTGGAATTGCATGAAAAACTACTTTTCTTTCAGTTTTGGCAGAATCTAAGAAATAGGTGGATATGGCCTCATTTGGATGTGAGTGGAAGAAAACACATGGTGTACCTGGAAAAAAAAAAAGGTGACACAAAACCAAAATCCACTTGAAAACCTTACTTGATTTTTGTTTTTTCCTTCTGACTTCCAGTCACTGTTGGGACATGCTGGAGTTCCCTTGGCTCTGTCTCACATGGAAATAAGCAAATCCAGAACAGCAGAGCCAGCAAAGCCTGGCTCTTCAGGATTTCCCACTCCCCACTGGCTTCTTGCATCAGTTCTCTGAATTTCAGTACTAAATAATAGAATTATTTAGTAATGACATAGAAATTAGTAACTATTGTAATGGAATCTATACTGTATTAATACAAATAATTAACTGTAACTCCAATTAGAATATTTTGTAAATTCATATAGCCCCAAGATCTGTATAATTTGCTTCAAAGAGAGCAATGGGGTTCTAAAGTTACTAAGAAAAAAGAGACCCTCACCAACACAGTATCAACTGCCTCCCAAGAAATCATGCTAAAATATAGCAAGGGGAGAAATCCTTACATTCTTCATGCATCTGAAGCCAGGATCTATTGAAAACATGGTACAGTTTCTCAGATGTATCTTCTCTGTAACATTTCCTACAGCAACCTGGTATTTTCAGGAAAGAAGATTAAGAACTGAGGTCATTTGCTGAACACTGAGGCTGGCAGATTTGTCTTGTTAGTCAACCACAGAAATCCTTTGCCTGGCAGGGTGCAAGCACATAAGTGCCAAAAATGTAGAGCAAAGATGGGGCAGTGTGATCTCACCTGAACAAGAGAAAGGGGAGAGTGAGCACAGAACAGCTACTGGACCATTTCCATAAACAAAGAGCTCAATCCACCCCAGCCCCTTCCTCCAGATGCTCAAGGGGCTTCTTTAGGATTTTAACTCAAGGATTTTTTTTTTTTTGCCATCAACCCTTGGCTGTAGAGGAGATGATGATGGCACCATCCCAGGCTGAGTGCAGCAAAGAGACACATTCCCCCTCCTGCCCGACCAGCAGGTCTGCTGTTTCCAAAGGATTTATGGTGAGCAGCACCGGGATGAATCACACCTCACACCCTCACTTAACGGCCCTCCTAAGGGCAGGAAGGTAAATCCTGCTCCCCCACACTGCTCCCAGCACTCTTATTAAAACTTTCCAACTTCCATTTTTCTAGAAGGCTGAGATTCTGCTCCAAGGTGCTTTTGAGACCCCCTTGACTTGCACAGTTGGAGGTACATTTTGCACTGTGCCTATTACTGGGAAAGGTTTCTCCAAGCCCCACTACCTGCTCCTGCTCTTCCTTCCACAGCAATCCTGATTTTGCCTCCAGTTGACTCCCTGCACAGCTCACAGTGTTTAAAACTGCAGGTTTGGAAAGATGAAAGAAATGAAGAGAATATTTGTGCTGCCTTCTCCCACTCCCTCTTTCTGTGTTTGTTTTCTGCCATTTGGGGGAGTTAAATCAGCACAAATCACCCAGAGTCTGTGCGGGGTGAAGTGGGAGCACGAAGCTCAGTCCCTGCAGTCTGACTTGCGGTGTTTCAGTGCCACAGGCTGATAGTGCAGCAAAAGTTATCTCAAGACTTTTAATTTTGAGGGTTTTTTTCCCCCACAAAAACCTTCTTAGGATGACAACTATTCCTTCAAGCTCAGAGACCTCAGGGTCTCTCTGAGCACCCAGCATAACAAATCCATCAAAATTTTCCTGGAGACAGCACTGCCCATTCCATCCTCTGTTGTTCAGGAGCCCCTCAGTGCTTCCCCAGCCTGGCTGGCACCACATGCACCATGACATTGCCTTCCCATAAAGCAGGATCCATCCTGTTCACACAGCCACCAGCACTGGGTACTCCACAGCCTCCTCCTCAGTCAGTCCCACTGCTTCACATGTTTTTCCCTACCAACTCATGGGCGTCTCCCAATACAAAGCCAAACTCCCTTTTATCAGCTTGAGGCAAAATACCTCTTGCCCTATCTACAACAGTCCCAGAGAACAATTTGTCCTGTCTTTCTTTCACAGGTTTGAAAGCTCATGTATTCCTCAGTGCTGACTGACTAGGACTTAAAAACCCTGAACTCTTGAACCCCTTGACTCCTGGACACCAATGCAAAAAAAATGAGCCTGATGCTTCCCTCCAGAGCACTACACCACGGGGCTGACAAGGGGTACTCAGGAAATTTTCTGCTGCACAGATTTGCCCAATTAATGGGAAGTGTCTGTGAAAGGGAGACACAGAAAAGGGAGAAGTTCAGTGCAGTTCCTCATCTGTAATGTCAGAATGACAGAATTTGCTTCATAGCATAAACCCAGAACATCCCAGAAGGAAAATGAGTCACTGAAGGAGCAGAGGCCAGTTTTGATAGATGGTATGTACACAGCATCGAAACAGCCACAATGATTAGCAGTGCCATTGCATTCCTAAGATAAACAAGAACCTGATCAGAGAGGAAGAGAAATGACCACTGTGATAGCAAGCCAACTCTTCCAGGAGGAAAAATAAGTCAAGATTTTTCACTTCCTCACCTCAGTCATTCATCAATAAATAAGTCTTCTAATTGGGAAGCAGCAGAAGCAATGGCCTTTGACCTGATGCCATAAATAGGCTTTCAAATCAACCAAGCAACAATATTCCCTTCCAAAGCAGAAAATTCCTCAGCACTTCTCTGCCACATACGTTGTAATGGCTTAGTCATCAAATCAGACAGGCTGTGGGTAAAGCCAGGTGCTTCCGAGCATCTCAGCCCTAGCTGGGCACTGACAGAAGGAGCTGCTCACTGGCAGTGTCACTTTTGGGCCTGTCCCCAGCAGAGACACTGTCCCTCTGTGGAGCCACCAGCATCCCCCCAACCTTCCTTCCCGCCCCAGATGCCAGTGAGATCCAAGGAGCACATTTCTCATCAAGACACAGATCTGGAACCAGTCCAGCCCAGCTGGAGCATCTGCTTTGTATTTGCATCACTTCACAGGATCTTTCCACTGATTTCTTTGCTGCAGAGATGAGAGCAATTAAAAAACCTCTAGCTCATCTCTGCTGTTCTCTCTGTCTTATCTTGGCTCTCTGATTGTCATTGAAATAACCACAACAAAAGCTGGAACAGAGACCCAAACTCTGCTCTCAGTGAAATCATCTGCAGGCTCAGAATAAACCATGGGCTTAAGAGCTTTGCTGAACCAAGCCCTAAATAATGGAGGTGGGAAGGGAACAGAGTCCACAGCACTGGAAGACACTAAGGGAGACTCTGCATGAACAACTCAGACGAGACAGAGCATCCAAATGTAACCACCTTGACACGTTCTTAATCAAATCATTAAAACCACCTCAGAGCAGGACAATGCTGTAGCAAAACAGGCAAGAACACGGGATCAGGAGAGCTGGGAGCACAGAATTCGAGCCCTGCCAGGGGTCTTCACCTGAGCATCAGCATCATAAAAACACCCTGCAAGAGACCCTCCCTCTGCCTATTGAGAGGCAAGGACAGAACAAGTGAAAGAAGCCAGATGTTTTCTAGTCTCAGGTCACAGTCCTTGCTGATGTGCTTATCAACGGTGCAGGGAAAAAAAGAGAACAAGCTGCTCATTTCAGTCTCTGTCATCCAGGATATGGCCAAAAAGAAAATCACAAGTTTAAAAAAATGAGGACACCTACATTCTAGCTCTCAAAGAAAGGCAGAACTGAAGCACTGCTTTTCCTGCCTTCATCTTTCAAGAGCATCCAAGGTATTTTCACCCTACATAAGTCCTGCTTCCCAACCACCACTGACCAGCAGCTGCTCCACTCCTCTGGTGGAACACATCATCCTTGAGAGTCTCAAGGCACTTTAGATTTGCAGATTGCTCATCCACATCCCACATTCCTGAGGTGAAGCCACTCAGCCACATGTGATTGGCCCCCATAAAGGTGACATAAAGGAAGATTTACACAGATTAAACTACAATAGGGCCTTCGGGCAGGCAGGCTGTAACTATCTAGCAAGAAATATTATACAGGACAAGGACTGCAGAGGTGACTTTGGCATCCATTAGGACAAAACCACAGGGGGAAGTCATGGGATGGGAAAGCAAATCCTGCTGAAGCATCAGCAGCTGTGAGGAACATCTCTACCAGACCTTGTGGAATGACTTTGCTCTGGAGTCAGGTGGTGTTTTCAGGCTACAGCTCTTCCAAACATGAATGCTTGCTGCAGGGTTTGCAAGGGAGGACTGGGCCAGAATTTCAATAGGGATTCACAGCCAGCCATCCCTGGCAGGGATTTGCCAGGCTCCAACATCAAAGGAACAGTGAAGACAGGTGGCTCCTGTCTCTGAGGACACCTTACTGAGCCAACTCTGACAGCACCTGGGCCAAGGCTGCTGTGGACAAACTACTCCAGCATGTACAACCAAAACACCTCAGGGAAAGGGCAGAAGACTTGGTTTGTCTGAACACATGAGAATAAAGAAAAATGGAAATAAATTTCAAAGGAGAACATACCATACCCTTAAAAAAAAACCCCAAATCCTCTGAAATTTCCTCCTAGTCTGTCCAAAATACTGTAGCAGCTCCTTAATGAGGCACCTGCACCATAAACCCAAAAGACACAGTCCCCTGAGCAGAGAGGCCACAGGAACAAGGATGCACAACCCATGCAGTGCAATCCAGAGTGCATTGTATGGTAGTAAATGGAGGTCAGCTTTATTTCCAGGTACATAGCAGGCTATATTATCATTTTTCCTTAGCAATGTGGGATGAGTGTGAAAAGGGCTCCTGGTCTGGTGTGAGCCGTGCACGTACCAGGGGACGCCAGCACAAAGTCAAGAAGCCAAGTGACAGCTTTGGAGCCAAGAGATGACTTCAGCCTTTCCTGTGTCTACAAGCTGGAGCTAATTAACTGAGGATGGAGTGTGGGCCAGGGCACAAAACAGTGGCCAAGCTGCCCTTGGGCTCTCTTGCTGGCTGGCTGGTGCAGGGGAGGCAAATCCTTTTCATATCCTTGTGCCTCCCTGGCCCTTCCCACATGGGACAGAGGCTGAGGAGCTCTCTTGCTTTTCCACAGGAAGCACTGAAGCCACGTCCCAGCCTCTGTAACAGCACAGAAATAATTAAGATAATAAAGCATCAAGCCCGAAATAAAGAGGAAGCCTCACCCGGAAAGCACCTGCTCCAGCCCCATCATTTGAACACCCACAGCAGCAGAGAGTGGTTATAAAGCACTTAAAAGACCAAACACCCTGGCGGGCTGAGATCAGGATGAGAAACCTCATCTCTACAGGTAATTTTTCACTAAGTTATAAAGCAGGCAGAACTGTGACTTTGAATGAAAGAGCCAACTCAGCTTCCACTGGAGCTCCAGTGCCGCTGTGCCAGCATAAATTTTAATAAAATACCAATATAAATTTAGTCTTTTTACCCCTTGAAATGTTGCTCTATATAGAATGAGACTCATGGGCCTTTAAATAACAATCTATTCAAGCATTACAATGAGCTACTTTGCCCACGTAAGTAGATACTTTATTCCAGAAACTTGACAACGATTCAGAGAGCTGCCTTGCCCTGCTCTGAGCCATAAAGCCACTCTGCATCTCCACAAACTGATTTTTCAGGTTTGCTACTACTACAGTTTCTTCTTCAGCCTGTTGGTCTGTGACCTTTTCATCAAACAACTCACAAAGTCAAAGAGCACATTTTTATTCTTAAGGAACCTGACACAGCAAAGACTTCAATTGAGATCAGCATGAGAGATGTGTATATTCCTTCATATTCAATGTGTGTGCCCAGTGGATTCAGCCCCAGAGCACAGCCAAAGGCTCCACAAAGACCCTTCACTGCCTGCTGCAGCTGCAAGCAAGGTCTGTGCTACACAGAAGCATCTTTATAAGCTTATTCAATTTTAATACCTTTAAATTAAGGCACTGATTTTACAGTGGAGGCAGGAAGTGACATTACCATTTGTTAGACATTTATTTCCAAGCTGCTCTAAAAGGCTGTTTTCCCCATGAACTTCCACTGCATGCCTTTATAACCCATGTAGAACTTGGCTTGCAAGGTCAACCATAAATCAGTCACAGCAAACCAAAGGTGAGATACCCTTTTACATAAACACATCACCCTCTGAGTGCTGTACCTCAAAGAGGTAAAACCTAGAAAACCCAGAGCTGCCTTATTTACAGCTCCTAGGAGAGGAGTACTTTGGAATTTGAAGTCTTGGTGGTTAAAGGAAAGCAATAGCAATTTCCAAACAAAAGTATCAGCTGGTTTTGCTTCCTGCTGACATAAATTCATCTGTGGGGTTTACATGTTATGTGAGGCAGTAAAATGGTGCTGAATGGCACAAGACAAGCTGGCATCACCCCCACTGGGAATGTGCTGAAAATACAGAGTAAAGGAAAGGAAGAGGAGCATCACAGAGCAGAACATGGATAACCTCTCCCCCTCAGGTCAGGCACACCAGTGATCTCCACTCAAAAGGGGAAAGAGGGCTACGTTACATAAAGGTGCAGGTTTTTTATATCCCGTCTCATTTTTCTCAGCATCCCTTGGGCTCCTCACAGTACCAGCATCGACTGTAAAGGAAGCAGGGAAAAAGCTTTTCCTGACTTTACCCCAAACATGGTAGGGAGGGGAAGTGATGTAAAGGGAAACAATGCTATAGGCAAAAAATACCAGAGAGGAAAGTCCTCAGACAGAAATCCAAAACTATTCAAGCAATGCTACAACCAGAGCCCACCAGCAGGAAAAGGGACATGACCTCCTAGTCAGAAAGGCCACCTGGATCAACCACTGCTCAGGGCAGTGAAAGAACAGCTGTCCTGAACATCCCTGAGGCAGAAGGGAGCCCTGGCACCTCCTCTTGCTGAAAAGCAGCAGATTGTTTCCAGGACAGAGCTGGCTTTTGTGCAGACATCACAAATCCACTTCAGAGACCCAAAGTGGAACAGCTTGTTCTCCTGTCCATGGATTCTCACAACTGTGCAGCCTCAGGAGCTGCCAGGCTGTGCTGTGATGGATGGCCTGGTGTCCAACACAGGCTTTCTGGAGGACAGCAGGAGCCATGCTGTTTTCAGTGGGCCAGCTGCAGACCTGGAGAAGGGATGATGCAAGGAGCGGCTGTGCCTACTGCCCACTTCCACCTTGTGCCTTGTGCCATAAAGGCAGGAGCACCCAGACATCCCTTCTGAGCCTTTGTGACTCCAAAACCAGGAGTCCTCCAAGCAGGTGAATCAGCCCCACAGATTTTAGGGAACACTACTGATGGTGTGGTAGCACCATGGTAACCACTGCTGTCAATGTATTCTGCTCCCAGGGATGTTAAATAACCAAAACATGCACAGAAATGTGGTTGGTGTTTATCCTCTCTTGGTGTAAGACATATCACGCGCTTGGCTCACCCACAAAGGGCATCTTCAATCTCCTCTCAGCAAAAGGCATTGGAGTGACCTTGACAGAACACAGAAATTGATACTGAGTCTAAGTGACTGGCCCAAACTGTTTAAATTTTACTCTGCAGCAGCTGGGATGTGATTCTCTCGTGCTGAACCAGAAACAGACTGCAGCATTTGCTGAAGATAAGCCTTGCCAAAGGTTGCCAAGCTGGGAGGGACACTCCATCCCCTCCAAATCACTATGCTTTCCCACAACAAAACAGTTCTTAGAAAGATTTCTCACAATTTCAGGCACAGTGTGAGCATCAAATTTATTCCTTTTAACCTGCAGAATGTCTCAGAGAGTAACAATTTCATGATGAAGCTCCTGCCTTCTCCTCCAGGCCCTCCAAGCTGTCCAGGGGATGACTGCATGTCAGTGACAGAGCAACTGAGGCTGCAGAGGACCTCCACATGCTTGTCCAGCCTGATCAGGCCAGGAACCCACACCACAGTTAAGTCAGGTTGTCCAGGACATCACAGAGTTGAATTTTTATTGTCTCCAAAGATGGAGTTTCCTCAACGCCAGTGATCCCCATTTCAGCACTTACCTGCTCTCATGGTGGATTCCACCCACCCTGATATCCAAATGAATTTTTCTTGCCGCAACAAAAATCCATCACCTCAACAAACATGCATTACCTTGTCCTTCTTCCATGGAGCTCTGAAAGGAGTCCAACTCCATCTTCTACATAACACTTCTTTCACTAACTAGAGACCAAAAGTACAGGATGTGCCCTGGCCCCAGGACCTCCTTGGTGGCCTTCACTGCATTTTCTCCAGTTTGGCAACCTCTCTCAAAATGGGGCAAACCAGAGCAGTCCAGATGTGGCCTCACCAGTGCTGGGATGAAGGAATTCATCCCTTCCCTTGGCTGCTGGTTGCACTCCAGCTCAGGCAGCCCACTACACAGCAAGTCATGTTCTACCTGTGACCCGCCAGGAACACCAGGTCCTGCCCTGAGGAGTTCTGATGAACTACTCCCTACCCAGCCTGCAGGCTACTCCATCCCAGAGGCAGGGTTTTACACCTGTCCTTGTTGAAAATTCCTAAAAATGAAAAGTTTTGAGCTCCAGCAGCTCAAAACCTGCATGGTACTGGTTATTCCCTTTGGTCAGAATTCCTTCGTTGACCTGAAAGGTGTTCCTCATTTGTCAGTTCAGATGGAACACTCCCACAAGAATGCCATCCCTCCTATAAACTGCCATCTCCTGGCATCTCTCAGCTGGAAAATTCCCAGCTGGGTGTTATGTGATAAATCCACTGCTCTCATCTGAGATCTGCCCTGCCTCAGCTGGCTGCCCTTCACACCACAGCGCTTGCTGCCCAGAACGTATCAATAAAAATGCACGTCTGGTATGGGATGGAAAAGCAGGGGAAGTTGTAGCAGTCTGTCAACAACACAAACACCTTCCAGCAGCAAAGCAATGCCTTCTAACAGTGATGGATCATAAGCAAGTAGAGCTAGCTTCTGATTGCTCTTGCACTGACTAAGGAAATTGTACCAATAAAAACACAAAGAAAAAACCCAGCAGGTAACAATTTGAACTTGACTTAGGCTGTGTGTCTTATGTGAACATTCAGGCTAAAACAACACATCCAGGTAAACTGAGAGTGCACACATGTAAATTAAGGCTGAAAGACCAGGACAGTCAAGTTTTAACATTTTTTGCCACCTAAAAGTAGGGTGTGACCACTATAGGCGTCCCATCTAAAACATGTTCCTGAGTTTCACAGCAAAATTCACTGCACCCTCACATTCGTTATGGGATCAGGCACAAAGCAAACAGAGGGACTTTGAGTTAAGACTGCCACTCCAAACAACAACAGGAGCTGTAAAGCTGCACCTGATGAGCTGAGTTTTACAAACACAGCCATATACCCAAAACCTGAAACTGAAGTATTTCATTCACAAGATCAGCTGAAGAACTCTGAAGCACTTAGGTGGTGTAGGAACAAGAAGCCAACCACGAGCACAACCATTTCTAAATGCCCTTGGACTGACTCCCAGTATTTTAGATAAATAAGAAGCCCAGACAGATACCAAACCTCTCCCACAGGCAAAACTCTGCTATTTGGGCAAAACTATCCCACAACATCCAGAATTGTCAGAGGTGAAGGATGCACTGGTTTGCTGGCAGGGAACTTTCAAAGAGAATCATTAAGCTCCATTTCATTCATCCCTGGAAGTGGAGGCCTCATCCCTAGAAGTACCCAAGGCCAGGCTGGATGGGGCTTGAAGCAACCTGATGTAGTGGAAGGTGTCCCTGCCTATGGCAGGGGGTGGAATGAGATGGGCTTTAAGGTTCCTTCCAGACCAAATCATTCCATGATGATTCTCTGATTTCATTCCATGGAGCTGGACACTGCACTGCCCTACTCAAAGAGGGTAAATGTGACTCAACAAGTGCCAAGCTGGGGTGCAAGAGCCTTAATCAGTCTGCATCTTTAGCTACTCCTCCCACATGGAGGGCAGACATATCTGGATTCTCTGTCTGACACTTCTTTCTCTTTGAATTATGCAAGGTGCTGGCTCCTGTGCTCCTTCCTCCTCAGTGGTAGGGAAGGGCTAAAAAGTTGGTGTTGGCCTCAAGCTGAGACACTCTGATTTGCTCTAGAAAAACCCAGAGAGCAGACCTGGATTCAAGTAGCCACAGTAGGAAGTTTTATTAAGAGACTGAGCTGGCTCAGAAGAACATCACGTCTGCAGCACACAAGAATGACTCCTGAGCATGGAAAGGTCCCAAAGTCACCTCAGACATTTGGGAGTGGACCAGAGACCTTCAGTCCATTAAAACACATCTCGCTCTCCACAGTGTTCGGCCCTTCATCATACAACAAAAAGGATCCCAAGCAAAATGGGACGTGCGTCTCGTTTATTATCAATTAAAAGCAGGAAGCTACAAATCACACTTAGAGTGGCAGGAGCAGAGCAAAGCCTGCTGAAAGGCATCAGCACCCCTGGGAATCACTGGCACCCTCCACAAAATTAGCCATGCTTCAGCAATATATTTAGTGGAATTATCTGAGGATCAAAATTACTAAATGTTCCATGAAGACCCTGGATTATTGTGCTGTGGTGTTGTGTCAACAAGATGGAGAAATAAAGTAGGAGAAAAAATACCCTTCTTAGAGTAAAAAAGAGGATTGTGCTCTCACCTGCCCCATTACTACAGATCCAAGTAATCAAGCATGGATCTAATTTTGCTATTCCTTAAATTGCAACAGTTCAGCACAAAATAATGGCTTCTGCTCCAACCCAATGTGACAAATCCAGAGATGCATACACACCAGACAATCTACTTCATTACTGTTTCAATAAAAATTATTTCATGGGCTCTTTTTTTCTTCCTCCCCTGAGATGCCAGCATATTGGTGATTACTCAGGATTATAGCACTGCTTATTCCATTAAGCAATCCAATTCACCAGGCATTGCTGATTTAAACATGCAGTTCCACAAAAAACTTGATAGTGCTCTGTGTTTCCTTGGAAATATGAGGCCCAAAGAATGGGATGTGGAGACTGAGAACTTCTCATCAACTGGAATGCCTACACAGCCTGAGGAATAAAATCTTGGGGGTAATTCTCTGCTGGCACTGACAGGAAAAATCTGCCAAAGTCCATGGAACTGAGTAAGGGGAAATTGTTTTCAACCTGCACTATTGCCATCCAACAGAACAGCACAGCAGGTCTGAGGAAAGCAGTCAGAAAGTGATCCCTGAAATAAATGCCAGGCCACGAGGGAGTGTTTGTCACCACTGTGAACTGCTGCTCAGATCTTCCCATTTTTCAAATGTTCAACACCAAACCAAACTCACTGGAAGAAGTCTTCTGGGATCAATGTATGTTACTGCACATCCAAGTCATCTCCTTCTGAAGAGGACCAGAAAGTTCCCACTAAAAGGCCAAGCACAGCAATGTTTTCATGCCACATTTTATTTCATTTAATCACAAGACAAGAACAACTCCTCAAAATGTGCTTTTTCTAGAAAATGTGCCTGATTTTTACCAGCCTAGCTGGCCAAATCACAAAGCTTTATGCTGACCTCAGTATCCCTTCTACAGCCTACAGGAGATTATCTGCTCCAGCAGTTAAAGAATCTTCCTAAAGACAGAAAAACCTCGACTTTGATAAACAAACACTGTGTTAGCATTCCAGCCAAAGCATAAGAAGTTCACTGCAGAAGGTGGATAGATTATGTAAGGCATTGATTTCTGCCTCACATATTTTTTTACTCTATAATAAAGATGTTTGAGAGCCAGAAATTCAGCAGCTGCAGTAATAGATGCAGAAGAGAGAACTTGCTATAACTAGCAGACAACCTGGTCGCAAATTTGAATCTTCTTTCTTTTGATGCCATGAAGATTTTTTGTCTTTTCTTTTATACCCCTTTCATGCCTTTTTGCAGCTTCTGTTCCTGGTGCTTTTGCCTACATTCTTGGCCTTGTTTGTTCAGCTAGGAGACTAAACATTTTAGAAGCTTCATAAGTAGGGGTCAGTGTGCCCCAGAGCCCAAGGTCCTCTCCAGAATACATTCTGTAAACTGAGATAGAACCATCCAGGGGAAGGTTCTTTGGGGAGGGGGGGCTCATTCGAGCCTCTCATTGTGAAATTTTTGGTAGATAAGCTAATTAGTAAGACCTATAACGTTATACCAGATCTTTTGGGGGTGTGCATTGCGGGGTGCATTTGACCTGGACATAGTGCACCTAAGGATCCTTAAAACAAATAACAAGGTAAAAATCCCTTTTTCCACTTCTAACCATGTTTGACTCTTGATTTTAACACCAGGAAAATGCATCACTTTCAAAAGCATAATTAAATACTAGGAGCTGAAATAAAAGAAACCTACTTGAAACACCCTGAACCATTTCACACCAGTATAAAGCAAAGTTCAAGGAACTGAGAAGAGATCAAAACAGAACCTTTGCCTGCATCAACCAAAATTGACAGCAACACTACTACAGAGAAAAGAGCACCATAGTAAAGGAAAGCAATAGTCTTAATTTACTGCTGAATCTTTCAGTTCTGTTTCCTTCCCTTGCCTTCCTTGGAAAGTCCATGTTTTATTTATGATTAGAGGAACTTATCTCTGAAGGGCATGTCTCACCAAGCTGATCTTTTAGGGGACAAAGTAAATTTAAGATGAACTTGGTCTATCTCTTTCTATCAGGTTCCCTCAGTCAGTTGCTGTGTCTGGGTTATCAAGGAAGGATCAGGCTCCACTGCTGGGATTAGGAATGGTTTACTTTCACTCAGTACTTCCTTTCACCATCAAAACCTCCTTGCAAATGTAGTAACAGACTCCAGAGAAACAGGAAAGCTCCCTTTACTGAGAAACTAAGCCAAAGCTCTACCAAAAAAAAAAAAAAAAAAAAAAAAGAGAAAAAAAAAGAGCAAAAAGGGTTTAAAATCCATCTACTTGTCTTTATCCAATTTCATCCTGCACAGAATTTCAAGGGACAGATCATTATCAAAGGTACCAAAAGCACTTCAGAACAAACAAAAAAATAACAAAATGCCACACAGGCCCCTAACTCCAGCACTCCTCATTCCTTACTCAGCTGACCTAAAACCCTTTCTAGTTTATCCCAGACTCCTTGGAACTGGACAGCTCAGGAAAGTCAGCCTTGAATTATCCACCCACACCTGGCACATTCCTGCTCCACTGCTGGAGATCAAACAGGATCCTTCTCCTCACCCCAGCTTGCACCTCACCAGCTGAGAAGCAGACACAGTCTCTTGAGCAAGCTCAGGTTTATATTTAGCTCCAAAGGACAGATTTGACAAGTGTTTCTATTTAGATAGAGAGTGAATAAGCTCCACTGGAAGCTGGACATTTGATTTTAATTACACCTATTGTATTGGGATTCTTCATCAGCAAGGGCCACAGCTGAAAAAATGTTGTGGGGTTTTAACTTTTGCTGCACACCAAAGAGATGGCTAGGGAAGGAAGGATGACAGTGCTGCTCAGTACATCAGTTTGTTTGTCTCCTGCCTCCAGCAGATGAAAGGAATCCTATCCTTGCCTGATGACTAAGTAGTTCAAGGGAAAAAAAAAAAAAAAACAAAACCAAACCAAGGATTAGTCCTATGAAACTGCCCTTTCTGAAGCTAATCAAATCTTACTTGCACTAATTTGATTCTTATTAGACTCTTCAAGGAAGATTTTCCCCAGGCCATCTAAAAAAAGTCCCTTTTTCATTGTCATGCTGTTTGGAGGACGACAATGCATTTACATACAAAGAGCAAACGATCTCCAGATTTTCCAGCAGCCCGGAGATGCTGTTTGCACAGAAAATCCTCTGAAAGCAAAGAGAGCAGGACTGAGAACCTGCTGTCACCCAAAGTGCAAATTTTTTGTTTAGCTCTTCCTTGGAGTGTTTGTTCATCCCATTAGAGAACTCTTATCACTTGCAAATAATTTAAGTCCCTGCCAGGACAATGCTGAGTCAAATGCTTCAACTACACAAGGCAATTCTCTAAGCACCCTTCCAGCTACTTGCATCAGGCTTTACCTCCAGCTTTCTCACACCAGCCCCAAGTTCTGCCAGCTCTACCAGAGCTGAGTTAACACTCAAGTTTCACAGAACAGCCTGGAATGACAAAATGAAAATGCCCATCAAAAGCTACCAGAAGTTTGTTATGAGAGCCCAAATTTTCCCACATTACACAGCCCTGAGAGGTCTGATCTCTGGAGCTAAAATATGACAGCTCATCATAGCTCAAGCTTCTCATGTCAGGACAGGGCACAAATACTTGAGGAATAAGGAATAACACAAGTAAAGAAAATATTCCAAGCATGAAGAATCAACTCAAGCTCAGCTCTCTGAATTTGAAGGACAAACAGAGGGAAAAGTGCTTCAGATGCTGCTATTTTGCAGGCAAGCATGTGCTCACACAAAGCCAGTCCAAAGTTAAGCCTACAGAATATATTCTGGATAAAATAACATTTTTTTCTGCCCTGTTGCCCAACTCCCTGTGTGGAGAGAAGCTGGTGCAAATAAAAAAGAAAAAAACATCCTAACACAATAACACTGTCTCCCAACAACAGCCAAGAAAACCCACAGAGTGCCAGGCATTAATTAAACACTACTCATTAATCAGGCATAGATAAAAAGCAGCTGTTCTGCATCACGGGCATAGAAATGCTGGAGACATTTCCACCCTTCCCACCAACCTCTTACTCAAAGTGGCACCAAGGCCAGCATCAGATCAGCTCAGCCACACCTTTATCCAGCTGAACCTTGAAAGCCAAGGATGGAGTTTCTGCCATTCCCAAGGACAGCCTTCTTCAATAGAAAACACCAGAAATTCTCCAAACCGACCTCTCAAGCTGCAACTTGAAGGACAAGGGCATTGACCTTTTTCACCCTTTTAAATCAGCTGTAGGGGTGCACTGTTATTTTTACCTCCAGCTGAGGAACAACTTCAGAGATTCTCAGGAGATGTAATTGCAGCTTGTAGCTACTGCAAAGGTTAATGCCAGTGCAACAAACAGAGCAAGCCCGCAGAGTGCAGAGTTTCTTCAGGTTCCTCAGCTATGAGTGAGTGCTAAGAGATGCTGAGGAGAGGTTTGAAAGCTCTCAGTAGCATTTTGTATCATGCCCGGGAAGGCAGTTTCAGAGATTTCAACAGACAGAATTCAAGCATCCCACTAATGTTGACCTGCATGCATCACAGTGAATGGTGGAGCCAGATCACCCCAAAACAGGCCAAAGCAAACACATGGACAGCCCCACAGAGATTCAAACACCCTCTCTAAAATGAAAAGTCACAGTTCAGGGAGACTCAGTGCAATTCTTGTAGCTCTCTCTCAACTATCACATCCAGGACAGGGAAACATCATTTAGTTATTCAAGATGTGATGTGAGGCTTGGCAGCATGGACTACGGAAAACAGACATTAGAGCTGCTCCTGTTCCTATCCCTGCTGCTGCCAGGTTTGGGAATGGGCCCCATCCTCCTTCCTACTCTCACCCCCACAGAGGGGATGTTTTCTGTATCCAGACTGTCTCCTACTCCCCAACTGGAATCTTCAGGCACTTCTATAAAAGAACTCACAACTCAGCACTGCAACAACAAAACATCCCCAAGATTCCATGAAAAGCCCCAGGTATTTTTCCTTCAAGAAGTTACTGGTATCGCACTAACTGCAAACTTCTTTTTTTTTCCTTCTCCTAAAACGAACATTTCTTAGGCTTTGAAGCATGAAATAAGCAAGCCCCATAGAGAATGGTATTTTTAGCTTCCAGGATCACATGATGTGCCAATGGATTCTGTCAGGATCATCAGTCTTGCAAATTTAAATTGATTGAAGTAATAAGAGTGCTTGGCAAACATACAAAGCTGAAATATATAAAAGGCCAAAACTTCTAATCAGACAGCATGAAGTAAATGCAGTTTTCTCTCTAACACTGCTAAACAATTCATATTAGCGGGAAAAAAAGCTTGCTGTTTTGCAAAATTATAAAGCATTTTTTATCTTGTTTTTTTCAATTCTTTCATAACCAGTTAATTTTTTCGTCATCACTCTGTCCTTTCTTTCCAAGTGTTTATATAAATCAGTATGATCCCCATTAAGAACTAATTAATTCAGTATCAAAGAATAATTTCTTCTACAAACAAACAGCTGGATCCTTGCAGTTATCCTTGCATTATTCTTATCCTGAATGGATGTGCAATGCAGTATAAAAAACAGACAAAAATGTATGATGAAATACTCTTACAGGGCTGGATTTAGATTGATCAAAGGCAGAACAGCCAAAGAAAAAACTTCAAAACTTCTCATTTTTGGGGTGGTTTTATTGGATTGTTTTATTCACTGTGATCAGACTTCAGTATAAACCCCAGTGGACAGAGGTTTTCCATTCCCATGGCCAGACATCCATCACCATTCCAACACCTCCTGAGTATCCATAAGCATCCCTCCTACAAACACCAGAGAGGATTAAGGGCAAGAAAAGCTGAAGTTAAACAAGGACAACAGAAAAACTTGTATTGATCAAAGTCAATTAAATTAAAAATGAAAATTAGTCAACCTACACTGTCTTGTAGGATTTTAGGTTTCTGTTCTAAAGATTCGTGCTCTGGGTGGGACAAGTTGCACTGACTGAAACACAGATGTGTTTAGGAAAAAGCAGGAAACATCTAGGCCAGGCTTTTTCAATAATACCAGGACAAATCTCCAACAATTCCATTAAAATCTGTGGGTTTTCACTGGGGTAAAACCAGGTGAAAGATCTCCCATGATTGCCACTGTTATTCATGAACAACACTGGCAAAAGCAACTAGAATGTCTCATCAAGGCTGCTACCTTTTTATATTTAGAATATGAAAGCAAAACTTCATTCAGAGATAGAGTCTGTCAACAAAATCACAAAATTATGGTCCAAAGTAGGTGCTAAAAGGAGGTGAGTTATGGGCAAGCCCTGCTTGACCTCAGGAACAGACCAAGGATGAGGTGCTAGAAAAAGCCTGGACACTACAAAACAGTTTGCATTTATTCACATGACTAAAAATAATTGTCCTCCCTTTCCCATTGATTATTATCTATAAATACTCACTTTGAGCTTGCAATGACTTTCCCCTGAGCACGAACTGACCAACTCCTGTCCAAGCATGGGAGGCTGGGAGCTAAGCATGATGTCCAAGCTCACAGCAAGCTTCAGGCATAAAATTTCATCTTCCCTTGCTAAGATCCAGAAACTGAGTCCAACTACAGCCAGAGACTACTCTGATTCTCCAAAGATTTCTCATAGCTTCAAGAAAAAATAACACCTATACTATGGTTTTAACACATATGAACTAAAATTACATTACAGGTACATCTTGGTTTATATAGCAAAAGTTAGACTATATAACAATGGGGATTTGTATATAAAGCAGTACAAAAATAAAGGAGGTCAGATTAACTTTAATTGTCCCTTCTGGCCTTAGAAGCATCTATCACTCACAAAGCTTCAGAAACACATACACAGACCCAGCTGATTCAGCTGCCAGGCAAACCCAGTCAAGGAATCCTGAGCAGATAAGAGCTCCAGTGACATTTCAAATGTCACTGGAATCCAAGGATGGCACTGGCAGTAGCAGAACCCAGCAGCTCTGGAGCTCCTTCACAGTTTGCTAGGAACACTGCAGTCCAGGTAGGATTCTTTTTCACTGATGCAGGTAAGCACCAAAAGTGGTAAAGGTTGAGCAGAGCTTGCACCAAAGCCATTCTAAACTTTTACTTTCAGGTTTCATCTTAGCAGATTGCAAAGCTCAGATGTGAAGGAGACCTGTGAAGCCAAAATACCAGAGAAGATAATTCCTTGAGAAGTGGTTCCAAGGTCCTTCTCAAAATTCAGAAACACCTCAGAGGTTCAGTGACAGCTAAGAGGCTCATTTCAGGAGTTATCAAAACTTCTTTTCCCACATGCTTTCCAAGCAGACACACTTGGAAATTTGGATGCATTAGATCTGCATGAATTAGATCTGAAGAGACAAGTAGGGAAACCCCATTGAGTAGAAAATGTAGAGCTTGCTTTTCTTAAGATATTCATCATCATGTTGTCTTTAATGTGTGTCAGATTAATCAGGAGTAAAATCATTAAGAGATGATTCCACTCCTACCAGCCACACCAGGAGTTCATCTACAAGTCCCCAAGAATTCACAGAATCCTAGAATGGTTTGGGTTAGAAGAGACCTTAAAGATCATCTTGCTCCAGTCCCTTTGCTGGGGGCAGAGACAACTTCCAGCAGACCAGGTTGCTCCAAGCCCCATCCAAGCTGGCCTGGAACACTGCCAGGGATGGGGCAGCCACAGCTTCCGTGGGCAGCGCGGGCCAGGGCCTCGGCAGCCTCACAGTCAAGAAGATTGCCAGGCTAACGGGATTTTCTTTATTCTTTATTTCAAGACAGGACCTGTTTGCAGCAGATCAGCAGCAATGATTTTAGCCATGGAGATTGTAATGCCAAATCCCATACCTCGGGCCCATCTCATGAGCCAGGGAGATTAATTTTCCAAATTCATGGCTCCCCCTTTGACATATGCAATGACATATACAATGTCTAATTATGATTCCAGCAAGATTCTGATGACTTCAATATTGCTATTAACGATGGTGATAAGATACAATATGTTTTTAAACATATGTCTTCCCATAGATCTTAATGCACATCCTTGTTTGGATTTCCCAGTTTACTTTTGCGTCCACCACTCCCTGGGACGCCCCACGAGTCTCTTTGTGTGAGTGTGCAATGGACTGAAGCACTCAGGAGAAGGCCTGTAAGAGCGCTGAGCCCCTGGAAGCTCTGCTGGGTGAGCAATGGGCCATCACAAAGGTCTTGTGATAACGCAGCATCCTCAGAATGAGCGTGCACACCCGCTAGGCAGGATTCATCTCCACAGACCAAAAGGGTTATCATGGTCTGAGGGCTGCTGCCGTGAACACAGGCGCTGTTAGGACAGTCAAACACTGAGAAGAGAGAGCGTGTGCTCTGCTCATTGACTAGAAGTGGGGACAAGCGGGATTCAGCAGTGTGCAGAGGTGGCCAGGAAGGCCAGTGGCATCCTGGCCTCTATCAAAAATAGTGAGGCAGCAGGACCAGGGAAAGGATTGTCCTGTACTGGGCCGGGGTGAGGCTGCATCTCAAATCCTGAATTCAGTTTGGGGGCCCTTATGTCATGGAAGACCTGGAGGGGCTGGAGTGTGTGCAGAGAAGGGAAGGGAGCTGTGGAAGAACCTGGAGAAGCAGTCTGATGAGGAGCAGCTGAGGCAGCTGGAGGGGCTGACACTCCCTGCCACTGCCAGACAGGAGGGTGGAGCTCACGCAGGTCAGGCTCTGCTCCCAGAAAACAAGGGACAGGACAAGAGGAAATGGCCTCAAGTTGTGCCAGGAGTGGTTTGATTGAGTATAAGGGAAAACTTTCTCATCTGACAGGGTTGTCAAGCACTGGCACAGGCTGCCCATGGAACTGGGGGAATTGCCATGCCTGGAGGTACTTGAGAAATGTGTCGATGTGTGACTTGGGGACATGGTCTTGAGGTGGACTTGTCAGTGTCAGGTTTGTGCCCTCTGACTTGATGGCAGGACGAATGTGGGGCAGGACACAGCACAGATGCTGGCAGCTGTGAGCTGACTCAGGCCATGAGCCTTCCCTGTGGGCTAGCACCAGTGCTGGCAGCTGAGCCACTGGCAACGTGCCACGTTACCCTACTGCACAACCCTTTTAGGCTCAAGCTGGTCCAGGGGAGGGTGGTCAGTGGCTCTCGCAGCTCTTGAGAGCAAGGTGGAAAAAGAGAAAGGGTGTTACCCATCGACCCCTTCAAACAACACATCGTAAGACATGAAAGAAAGAGGGGCAAAGGCACAATTCTGAGACCGATCCAGGCCGCACTGAGAGTGGACCACTCAGATCCAGGAGTGCAACATGGCAAATGCCACAGGTTTTCTTGTGAGAGGAAAACCTCCAAACAAAACACAACACCAACCCCAAACTCTAAGATTAGTGTTTCAATTTTCTGCCATTTATGGCTGAGAGAAGCTGCTGTGCAGTGTTGAGGGCCTCATCGCTGCACACTCCTCGTCCTTGCTCGTCTCAGGGATCTGCAGACCCAGGAGAGGGTTTCTTTCTGCTCTTGCCTGAGCTGAGACCAAACAGCCTTGGGGTACCCAGCGCTGTTAGCAAGAGAGCTGGTGAAGGTCAGGCCAAGGCACACAGCCTTCACCTCCAAGGCTACAGAGATACAAGGGCAGAAAGTTGCAGCCTAAGCTGTATTGCATTAGCACCTTGTGGAGCTTGTCTGTCCTCTGGTCTTCCACAAGGCAAGCAGTATAAATCTGAGCTGATTTCTTAGGGAATTCAGAGTTTGCCGAAACTGCTGACTTGCTGAAGGCAAAGGCCAAGCAAGGGCTCTCACTTGTGCTGCCAGTGCCGTGGAAGGCCCAAGAGCAAGAGGGCATTTCATGGGTGCAGGGATCCCATCTTCCCAGTCTGGCCTTGCAGGTTAGCAAAATGCACACCGACATCCGGGCACATTCCAGCACTGACTTGCACTCCAAACCTTTCCATTTTCTACAAGGAAAATTCTGATTTTTCCCTTCTGCTTGCAAAGCTGTGGGTTCCCTTGGTTGAAGTATTTGGCAGAAAGCTTCACCTCATATGGAAACGCTTCCTGGCAGCCCGAAACTCTCCTGCCCAGCGACAACCTGGTCCCACTGGATCACGGGAAGACCAGTGCAAAAGCATCACCTTCCTCTCTTCTGCGAGGAGCTGGTTTCACAGCCCAAGCTCCTGACACGGGGTAGAAGGTCCCCGAAGGGAGATTGTAGCTAGGTGGGGATCATTCTATTAGCCCAGGGAACAAGCCATATGACCAGAGGAAATGACCTCAAGTTGCACCGCGGGAGCTTTAGATTGGATCTCTAGGACATATTCCTTCAATAAAAAGGATCTCAAGCTTGCAAACAGGCTGGCCAGGGAAATGGCTGAGTCAGCACCCTCAGAAAGCTTTAAAAGTTGTGTGGGTGTGGCATTTGGGGACCTGCATGACTGGTGGAGTAGGCGGTGTGAAGTTTGCAGTTGGACTGTGCGATCTTCAGGGTCTTTTTCCACCTCAGTGACTCAGAGATTTCAGTGTGGCACAAGCAGTGTGGAGTCAAGGAGTGGACTCAATGATCCTCAAGGGTGCCTTCCAATATGGATCTCTGTGCAACAGCCAGTGAAGGGCCGCTGATAAGAAAGACAAAAGAAAGGCCAAGGGAAGTTCTTAGAAGAAGATTCACTCCAAACAGCCTCAACCAGTACACCAGGGCCACTCTGTGTGGCTGAGCTGGGCTGGGGACAGAGGGTGGGGCTGGCCTGGGGCTGGTTTGCTGCGGCTCCTGTGACATCACGGGGGCCGTGTCACAATGGGGGCAGCTCTAAAAGGGCCACTCTGAGTGGCTGAGCTGGGCTGGGGACAGAGGGTGGGGCTGGCCTGGGGCTGGTTTGCTGCGGCTCCTGTGACATCACGGGGGCCGTGTCACAATGGGGGCAGCTCTAAAAGGGCCACTCTGAGTGGCTGAGCTGGGCTGGGGACAGAGGGTGGGGCTGGCCTGGGGCTGGTTTGCTGCGGCTCCTGTGACATCACGGGGGCCGTGTCACAATGGGGGCAGCTCTAAAAGGGCCACTCTGAGTGGCTGAGCTGGGCTGGGGACAGAGGGTGGGGCTGGCCTGGGGCTGGTTTGCTGCGGCTCCTGTGACATCACGGGGGCCGTGTCACAATGGGGGCAGCTCTAAAAGGGCCACTCTGAGTGGCTGAGCTGGGCTGGGGACAGAGGGTGGGGCTGGCCTGGGGCTGGTTTGCTGCGGCTCCTGTGACATCACGGGGGCCGTGTCACAATGGGGGCAGCTCTAAAAGGGCCACTCTGAGTGGCTGAGCTGGGCTGGGGACAGAGGGTGGGGCTGGCCTGGGGCTGGTTTGCTGCGGCTCCTGTGACATCACGGGGGCCGTGTCACAATGGGGGCAGCTCTAAAAGGGCCACTCTGAGTGGCTGAGCTGGGCTGGGGACAGAGGGTGGGGCTGGCCTGGGGCTGGTTTGCTGCGGCTCCTGTGACATCACGGGGGCCGTGTCACAATGGGGGCAGCTCTAAAAGGGCCACTCTGAGTGGCTGAGCTGGGCTGGGGACAGAGGGTGGGGCTGGCCTGGGGCTGGTTTGCTGCGGCTCCTGTGACATCACGGGGGCCGTGTCACAATGGGGGCAGCTCTAAAAGGGCCACTCTGAGTGGCTGAGCTGGGCTGGGGACAGAGGGTGGGGCTGGCCTGGGGCTGGTTTGCTGCGGCTCCTGTGACATCACGGGGGCCGTGTCACAATGGGGGCAGCTCTAAAAGGGCCACTCTGAGTGGCTGAGCTGGGCTGGGGACAGAGGGTGGGGCTGGCCTGGGGCTGGTTTGCTGCGGCTCCTGTGACATCACGGGGGCCGTGTCACAATGGGGGCAGCTCTAAAAGGCCCCAGCAGGTAACGCTGGCCCAGTATTGCTTGGGCAAGCGGTGAGTGCACACGTGGCGGGGAGGCTGCGCTGGGGACAAGGGCGGGGGCAGAAACGCTGCACCCGGGGGAGGCTTCTCGGCCTGCATGCAGGGATAGCCCCTCACGGGAGAGCCGCGGGCAGGGCACGCTGCTGCTGCTGCTGCGGCTGCTGCTGCTGCTGGGGCAGCGGGACAGGCCTTGCCGCCTGCCAGCTGTCTGGGGCCCTGTCCTTCCTGGCCCCAGACCCCCGCGATTGCCGTCCCTGCTGCCCCCACTGCCAGCTGCCTCCCTCCCCGTCCCGCTCAAGGCCTTCTCTCCATCCTCCCGCAGACCATGGATCTCTTGGCATTCTCGTTCTTGCTCTTGCAAAGCCTAGTCCAGTACCCGCTGCCCGTGGGTGATGGTTTGGACGAGGTGACGCGTCTGCGCATGGAGCTGCGTGCCAAGCGCCTGGAATTGAAGAGGACTGTCCTGGAGTGGGAAGTGGAGCAGCTCACCTTGAAGCAGAGTCGAGGGGCCTGGGGAGAGCTGCTCTGCTCTGCCTTGCAGCACTGGCATCTTTGGGCCATTGCTGGGCTCCTGCTCCTCCTCTCAGTCCTATGGAGTAAAAGAAGCCTGAGGAGAGAGGAGCATGAAGAAGAAAACGATGGTGTAAATGAAGAAGAAGTCAGAAATGTGGATGCAAACGAAGAAGAAGCTGTTGGAAATGAAGAAGACGATGCGAATCGGGAGGAAGACAACAATGATGATGGCAATGTACAGGAAGTCGGCAATGGTGCTGCAAATGAAGAAGACGATGCTGGAAATGAAGTTGTCAATGAGGCTGCAAATGCAGCAAACAACAATAATGTTGTACATGAAGTTGTAGAAGGAGACCCTGATGTCGAAGACAGCGAGGGCAGGATTGTAATGGAGCGCATACAGTGGCCTGTACAGGACCTGCAGAGAGGCTGCAGGTGGACAACTGAGCTGATGGACAATTTCACAATTTACTTTGGCCACGTCTTGTCCAACAGTTTCTACCCGGTCCTGCAACGAGCCATCGGGGTGGGCAGTGCCTTCGAAGGTTGGAGTCCCCGCGAGCAGGATGTTGTGTACTGTGTGCTCGTACCCATGGCTCCTCCCCGAGGGCACACCTTCCACCTGGAGCTGGACACTGAGGGGCAGAGGCACGGCAGGAACTTCCGTGTCCGCGTGCAGCTGGAGTGCACCTGCACCAGGGAGCAGCAGGGTGACAACATGCTGTGCTTCCTGCACCACCCCGAGGAGGAGCTGAGGAGGAATCAGGATCCCAGCCTCCTTCACACCCTGTGCACCGGTGCCTACCTCGACGTGCAGAAAACTGCCCGCTGGTTCTACCAGCTGGTGAGAGCCGTCTGGCCAGCTGTGCCTCAGGCACACAATTGGCATTTAGTGCCACTGCCCTCCAGACGCTCCTGCCAATTCAAGGTGACCAACGGCAGAGAAAGTTTCCACATCGAGATGCTGTTCGGGCTGCGGCAAGGCGACTCAGATGTCTTTGTGAGTAGCGAGCTTAGAGAGTTCCACACCCCAAGCACAATATGGCCTGAGACCTACGCTGTGGCAGAGGTGAAGTTCTTCAAGTACATTGCCAGGCAGGCTCCCCCTGACAGCTTGCACCTCAAATGCCTGCAGTTCTTCACCCGTCTTCAGCTGGGCTTAGGCATTCCCACCTATACCACGAAGACCATTGTTATGCACCTCCTGAACATCCTGCCTGTGTCACGGTGGCGCAGGAGACATTTTGTGAGGCGACTGCTGGATATCAGCGAGAACCTGCGCTCATGCTTGGAATGGAGATGCCTCAACCACTTTATTGTGGGCAACCGGAGGCTCCCTGGGGAGATCAGTTTGCCCCCAGAGGTCCAAATGGCCAATACATGCAATCTCCTCCATTACCTGGAGAGGGATCGGATTGCCCACTCCCAGGCGATAAGCAAGTATGTGGACCTGCAAAAGTGGCTCAAGAGTATCCTCCTTAATGATCCTTGAAAGAGGTTCTGCTGCTTCGAGCTGTGCTCGTGGGGCTCTGGCTGGCAGCAGAGAACCACCTCCTAGTGCAGGCGAAAAGAGGGGACAATGTGGGATACAGAGAGCGAAGGGAAAGTGCTGTGCAGCAGCACTCTGCCATCGACAGCAGCAGCAGCGCTGTCATCTCAGAATCTCCTCAGCACTGCATCCAGTGATGACCAGGTTGGCTACGCCGATCGGGGAGCACGCAAGAGGAAATACTATTATTCCTTTTTGTGTTCTCTGGGGTCTGTGTGCAGAATCTGCTCCTCAGGGAGGAGATGACACAGACCTGAGGCTGCAGAACATGGAGAAGGCACTGCTCAGTCAGCCGTGGGAATTGCTGCCACACCTGTCCTCTAGAGCAAAAGCACGCTTGGGGAGTCAAACCTGATGAGGCTGAAGAGGCTGTGGCCAGGGGCCTTGTGAGAGAGTCCCATTACCACCAGGACTGAGACTGCCCCCACCTCTGTCTTAGACTCCACTTTCCCTCCGAGAGCTTCACCTTGTTCAAAGACGCCGATCTCAGAATCCCGGAGGAGTTCACGTTTGAAAGGACCACCGGTGAGATCATCTTGTCCAGGAGTGCTCCAGCAGGCTCTTCCTGCTGGGCATTGCAAAGGATTGCGTACGGATGGTTCTTGACTATCTCCGGTGAGGGAGACTCCACAACCTCTGGGCAATGTGTTCCAGTGCTCGCTCACCGCGCTAAACGTCAGATGTGTTGCAGACTTGCTTGAAGTCAGCGAAGAATTGACGGGGCGGCTTGAGCAAACCAGGAGCTGGGCCTCTCACCTATGTCGCCCCTGGCTCCGGCAAGGTCCAGTACAGAATGACGTCTGGAGTGGAGCAGCGTCCTGTCGGCGCCGAGTTGTTTCCCTGAGGCCCACGAGAGCAGCTGCACCTCTTAAGTGCCATTGGCCCCGCTCCCCTTCACTGCGCAGAACGAGCTGTGCTACAACTCTGCTCCTTTAAGGAGAAGAGGACGCTGGCAAAGACTCTGGCAGAGGTCCCACGTCCTCTGCTGCTGCCTCAGCAGGTGGAGGGCCACGGGAGGGTTTATTCTACCTCCCTGTATCATTTCCTTTTCCAACAAAAGTCACGCAGATCCACATTGAGCCCCACTTGCGTATGAACTTTCCCACTCCGAAGAAGGCACATGAAGCGAGCACATGACTTAGATGCATGGCCAAACTCACCAAACCCCACTGATAGCATGCAATTGTTCCTGGCCTTTGGGAAAGGCCAAAAATCAGAGCATAAAAGAAACAGGGATGTGGCACAGAAGAAGAAAAAAGACACTGGAAGAGGAATAGGCCGAGAGAGACCGAGGGGAACAATCAGTGCTGCTTGTCCCTGATCGGTCAATGGACGGGGCCTCTCCTTGTCCCCAGCAGGGACACCTTTAGGTCAGCATTAGAGCAACTCGGTTGGCGCTGACCTGAGACTTGGCATACATCAGAATCTAGATTTTTATTTCATATACATAGAGAGAGAGTATACATATTATATAAAAGTTTATTGATTATCCTACATCATAGTAAAATATAAGTAAAAGCCTTTACCAATGTAAATAATATTAAATATCCCAAATATGTAATTATTATATCATGATAAAACTAATGCTCAAGACTTGAATAGGTTAATTATGTATAAACAATGATCTAGAATATATTTAACGTCACTATCTGTTGTGATACATAATAATGCTCAAGAGTTAGTGCATTTATGAGTGGAAAGCCAGAAACTGCTTTGTTGATGCTTCAATAAAGGATAATATTGCAGAATCTGGATCGTGCAAGACTTTGTTGATCTCAGGGAGACCCAGAGTATTGGTAAATCTCACACGTTGGGAATGTGGGCTGGTGAGCAGACTGCTTGAACTCAAGCAAACTTCCAGGGCTGAACTGGTTCTAATGAGAAATGAAGCCCAGCTGCCCCCAGGCCCTGTGATCACAGAATCAGACAAGGGCTTGGCTTGGAAGGGTCCTTAAACATCATCTTGTTCCAAACCTGCTGCCAAGGGCAGGGACAGCTTCTGCTAGGCCAGGTTGCTCCAAGCCCCATCCAAGCTGGCCTGGAACACTGCCAGGGATGGGGCAGCCACAGCTTCTGTGGGCAGCGCGGGCCAGGGCCTTACCACCTTCTGAGTAAAGAATTTCTTCCTAAAATCTAATCCCAGTCTTTCCCGTCTTAGTTTAAAAGCATTCTCCCCTTGTCCTGCACACAGAGATGATATTTTTATTCAAAGGCAATTTAAATTCCAAGTTACCACAAAGCACTCTAAAAGTGATCTCTGTTTCTGAAGTGTTTGTGTCTCCCAAGGCTCTAATCCCAGTTACATCAGTGTGAACCTGAAATAAATTCCCCTGTTCTAAGGGAGTTATTCATAAACAGCTACTTCAGACTGATCCCAAGCTCACAAATGGCCACATTTCCCAGCGTGGAGGGAAAGGTGACAGCTTAACAAGGCAATATTTAAAAAAGCATTTTCAACTTGAGCAAACTCTGTGTATTCTGCTTCTAAAAACTAACCCAACTGTCCACAGGAGCTTATGTGTCAGATGCTCAAAATCTGTGCTATAAATAGACTCCAGCAGCCTTCTGAAAAGCACCAAGACATGAGAATTGTCAAACACAGACAGAGCACCTAAATATTCAGTGATCTAATTTTGATCTCACTCACACAAGGTGTACACTGGTGTAATGCTGGATTTTTTGTAAATAGAGAGAAGATTCATCTAGACACAAGATTACTAACCTATATTTATTTCTATTTTTAATCCTTGTGGTTAATTATTTATGTTACATGGCGTGTTTAAGATAAGAACATACTGCTGCTCTAGAAAAAAACTAACAGAATGGGCTTTCTTGATTTCTCAGATAAAAGAAAATAAAGATACAATCCTTTCTAATTTCACACAACAGTCCTGTCTTCCTGTGATCACTAAATTAACAGTGCTGCAATTGCTCTGAAATAGTACATAACATTAAAGTTATTAGTCAGCTGTTTGCTTTTCTACAAAGAACTCAAATAACACACTCCACAAAGCAGGAGACAAAACCTGAGCACACCCAAGTGATCTGCTCTCCCAACTTGAGTCTTTCTATTCTGCAAGTTAGATCTGCAGAAATGGCCCTTGAACAGGGCAAAAGAAACAAACACAGGCTTGATAGAGGAGTACCTGCAAATAAGTACAGGCCAAGATCAAAATTAACTCACTTTATGCACCATTAAGTGCAGTCAATTTGCAAGTGGATTCAAACAAGACAAAATGCAGCAGAGAGGAAAAAATAGACCAAGGGCTACTTCTGCAGCCCTGGCTCCAGGCAACATTCCCACTCCTCTCAGTAGTTTTGCCTGAGTCAGGAATCCAGCTCTAGAAACCAACTAACAGCTGAATATCCACCCCACAGACAACTCTGTGAATCAGAAAAAGTTATGTATCAGACAGCAAGACTCTATTTTTCATCAGCTTCTCCATCTCCCAAGACACCAAAGTCACAAAGGTTTGGTCACCAGCATGCAAAACTCAAGCTTTGGGACTCAATGAAAAAAAAACATATGGTTCTGGAGAAGACAGTTAGCAGGCAGCTGATTCGAGGCAGCTTTTCCATGCAAAATGAGACTGGGGCACAGAGGAGTCGTGATCCCCCTTTGAGCTGTGCAAAGATTTTGAAGCTTAAACCAAAGTGTTGTGGTTTGACACAACTGAGCGTCAAGCATCTAAAATATCAATTATTTTATAAGGAAAACAAAATAAGAAAATATTGAGGAAAACTAGATGGCTGCGAGGCAAAAAACAGGTTCACACTTAAACAGTTGCAATACTAAGAGAAAAAAAAGTTTATTACTAACAGAATTAAAAGTTAAAAGATATAACAAGAAATTAAACACACACACACACACACACTCTCCCCCCGCTCCCTTCTTCTCAGCGCTTTACTCTTCTTTTTAACTAGCACAAAAGATAACACAACACAGAATTCTAGTCAGTGTTACAGTTCTTATAAAAAGTTCTCTTTCTTATGCTTAAGGAAAAAAGGGTTTCTTCTTCTTGCTTCACATGGTTTCTCAAACTGCCCCCACCAACAGACCCGCCCGGAAAGAAACAATCTGCTGTGGTGTAATACATCTCTTCTATGAAAAAATATCAGTTTTTTTTCACACTGCCACACCTGGGCCATCACATGGGGTTATCAACCTTTTAAGGATGGGTCACTTTGGCCTGAACACAAAGGCTTTTTCTGCTACAAATCCTTAAAAGCCTCTCACTGTTTCTATGTATATCTTGGCATAGGCACTCTCTCTTCACAAACTTCAAGGGCCACACATAAGTCTTTCATCCCCCCATATACTTCAAATGGATTAGAGAGACAAACAGTTTGAGATATTACAGATTCTTACCACTGCATGCAAGAAGGATTTTTAAGCTCCGCGCGAGGAACGCGGCACCGCCCCTTTTCTCTGCCGCCATTTCAGCTCCGTCTCTCATGACTCACGCTGACTCTGAAACCTCTATGGTGAAAAAAAATGGTCTTATGCAGGCTTTATGGTGAAGAAAACCTCGCTCTTTTTGTGCTGCTGGCTGCATGGTGGTTCAGCTCGAAGTGTGCTAGCTGCAGAAAGGAGGCTCCGGCCGGCTCCATGTGGAGAGCAGGGGCGGGGGAGGTGAAAGAACCCGCCGGTCCCAAAAAGCCGCTCTGAAAAGGTCCCAGCTGCGCAGCAGTCTATGGCTGGGTTTAGCAGTCCATGGCTGGGTTTAGCAGTCTCTGGCTGGGTTTAGCAGTCCATGGCTGAGTTTAGCTGCCTGGGCTCTGGGATGGCTCCTTCCCCAGCGGCTCAGGGTCTGTGCTGCGGCATCAGGAAGAGGAGAAGGGGGCCAGGGCTTTGGCCCGGCCGGGCCTCGGCCCGGCAAGGCCCGGAGGCTCCGAGGCCTCCCCACCTCCCTCAGGCGGGCTGGAACAAGAGGAACTCCCGCCTTTCTGTGCGGCTTAAATAAGCAAATTTTTGAGAAGCGCCCTTGGTCTAAAAATCTGTCTATCAACTCAGATTCAACCCACTACACAAAGTTAGGCCACCAAGAATGTGGCACTTCACTTACAAAGAACTGAGAGGGGGATAAATCCTTAAAATATAAGTGAGTCACACTAACAAGACACACGCTGATGATGATGAGTTTACAAAATAATCCTTATGAATTTTCAGAGAGCAATATGGCCATGACCTATCCAGCTGGGGCTTGGAATGTGGCAAAAGATGAAGAGTTCAGCTTGTTGGGTCCTTTCCCTGCGTGGCCATGTGGAGACACTTCATCCTAGATACCATTTCTAGGTAGATCTCCCATCAGCCTCATCTAACCTAACTCCAGGAGTCACTGCTCCCTGTTCTTCTCCTTTACAGCCTCATCACAGATCATTCCAAATTTTCACACATGGGCTAGGTGTTAGTTTTGAATTGCAGCCCCTTCACCATTTAGACCTCCCATGGATACAGATACAACTCATGGTCCAACTCAGCAGCACTTTCACGCAGTGATGAAGTTGGAAATGTCTGGCTGGTGGGCCAATCTGCTGTTTAATGGATATTCTTGAATTGTCCTGTCCAGGCCATGTCACCTACTGCCTTTTGGCCTGTAACCTTGGCAATCTCAAACAATCTCCTAAACACTCCCAACACTAAACAGTAATTCTTTACCAGGGCCATTAAATACACTTCTTGTGGTATTTAAGCAGTTTCTGCATCACTGTTCCTTTTGTCTCCTGTAATTTGTTGTGTAGGTGAAATTTTCAACTTGTGCCAAGGTCAGTGTGGTGTTTACAACGCCTTTAAATCTAACTCCAAGCAGTACCTGAGCCTTGCTTGCCGTATACCACATCTAACAATGTCACCATCTGTGAGCAATATGCTGACATGACTTCACTTCTCAAGGGCTGGCAAAATGCTGGAGAGAAAGATAACAAAGTAAGTTGCAAAGATCATTTCAAAGTCACTAATAACTTGGCCAAAATTTTTGCCTCATTATCTGCCCAGCTTCTGCCTTGATCTCATAAACATAAGGGAAAAGCAGAATTTTATCTTAACATACATGTTTTCAATTCTTAATGGAGCAGTGAAATACTGTACAGTCTCTACAGTCACTGTTCTGTGAAGCAGTAAATCCTGAAGAGAGGTGGCACCAAACCAAGGCCTGTCTGGAGCTCTGGGATGCATTTCACATCAACAATTTGGTCTGGTATAAAAAGTACTGGTCTCAGTCTTGGGGAACTCAATGGAATTTTTAAACTTAGCTTACAAATGTTACAGAGAGCTTCACAGAAACAAAGAAAGGGTTTGGTTGGAAGGGCCCTTAAAACCCATCTTGTTCCAGCCCCCTGCCATGGGCAGGGACACCTTCCACTATAGCAGGTTGCCAAAGCCTCTTTGACAACTCTAGGCTGGAGAAAGAGATTGGGAAAGAGTGGAAAAACACAAACTTGAATAGAAAATAATTTGGAGCAGTCAGATGTAACCAGTAGCCCATGTCCTCTGTTCCCATCAAAATACCAGACCAAATAATCAAACAGGAGACATGTAAGGAACATGCCAGTCAGAGGTTCCTCGAGACTAAATCCCATCAGAGTAATGTCATTTCTTTCCATAACAGAATATCAGGTTGGTGAATAGTGAAGGACAAGAGACATTACAGACCCTGACACCAGGACAGCTGCTCACACTGCCCAGCACAACATGACAGAGAAGCAATTTCACCAGGAGGAAAAGTGCTCAAGAGCCAACCCTGGGGATGGCATCAGTGGGTCACTGTCAGGCAAAAGGATTTTAAGTGAGGGTCCTTTTAGTGTTTGTTATTTCCATAATAGGGAGCTTAATCATTATGCCTAAGATTATATCAAATAAGAAGGCTTCATGTACCTTGAAGAAAGAACTGGAAGGATTTTAACAACGTGGAGAAATTGCCTGGATAAAGAATTATTTGCAAAAGTGAAAGGTTATTCCCACCCAAGTGGAGAATCAGCTGTACAGACACAGTTCAAGGAACAGCTGCAGTTTTCTTGAAGAGGACTGGGAGTTGAGAGGAAACCCCAAGCTGAAGCTGCATCACCTTTTATGCAGTGACCAAAAATTCAGATACTGAATGAGATGAACAATCCATTGTACATTAGGGATGTGAAGTAATTCTTCTCTGCAAGGCTGCAGAGGTGAGACCTCAACTGAAGACCTGGGTCCAGTTTGAGGGACCACATTTTAAGAAAGGTGATGGCTGCTGCAGACTTCAAAAGATAAAGATAAGAAGTAAGTTTCCAGGAAGAGTGACTACACAGAATGAGTGGAAGAATTTGGTTTGTTTAGTAAAGATGAAGGAAAACAAGAAAAAAACCCCCGAGATCTGTAAGATATTGCTGAAGAGAAGGAGACCAGTCACAAGGCACTGGAACAAGAACTGGGTCAGAAGTACACCAAGAAAATTCAGTCATGAGAAATTCACTGTAAATGAAGCACTGGAACAGAACACCTGCAAAGTGGGCAATCCCCACCACAGATGTTTTCAAAATGGATTAGCCATGTATCCATTGACAATGATCCGGGTGATCCTGCCCACTAAGACACAAGTTATTTCTCCACACCTCTGCCAGCTCTGCAATCTGCTTATCAGATGATCACTGCTCAAACCACAGAGCTCACCAATGACAAATTTCGTAAAAGTGGCCAAATCCCAAACACTGTAATCAGTCAAAACTCCCCCAACTCTGGAATCTGCATTGATGGCAAAAATGTCAGAGAACCAAGTCAGGTCCTGCCACTCTTCATCACATAACTTCATTGGAAGGAAATCATTATTCAGCCTGGGTGACATCCCACTTGAGAAAGATCAGGGCACACTGACTCACAATTTGGATGCCATGAGTTTGCCAAGTTTCAGGACAGCCTTTGTGGCTTCACACTTGCATTCTATCTCCACAATTACTCCACAATGTTCTGCTGTAATAGAATAATCAGACTCAATTACAGAAGGTCAGGGAGCGAGCAGGCATAAATATTCTGTTAGCTTCTCCTGACACTTCATGATGTGGAACTTTATTAATGTGTCTGGGACACATCCCCCAGCCCACTGCAGAAATGCCAAGGCTTCCCCAGGGAAGGGCACTGAAGAGAATCACAGCTTTCAGATGTCTCTTCAAAAAGGTAAAGATGAGGACTTTCAGAGAAGTCAAAGGGAATTAGAAAACTTTTCTCAAAAACCAAATGGAGGCACACATAGCATTAAAAATACATGCTGGGGCAGAAGGTTTAAGGCATCCTTTCACCAGCCTTGAGGCAAAGGTCACACTTGGTCCAGATTTGTACTAAAGTGTGGGAACTCAGCACTTCCGTACAACAAATCAGTGTGATTACACAGAAGCTTCTTATTGTTTAAAATATGCATCACCTCTTTGGGGATCATGCAGGAACTCACACATCTTCCAATTTGTTCAATAATAGCTACTTATCACCTCTTCTATGTATAATGCTTAAGTATGTTATACTTACTCATCATACTACTTTACATTCTTATGCATAACCTATAGAGTTCACTTACCTATACTTACTTAACACAGTATTTATACATTTTACTAACTAATCCATAATGCAGCAATACACATTTAACTTACTTAACACAGTACTCCTACCTAACACAGCACTTAGACGTTTACTAACTTATCTATAATACAACACACATACATTTTGCAGCTGCTGTACATGGCATTACACATTACTTGACTGGTCTCTTTACTTTGTCCAAGAGCTCCACACACACTTTTCAGATAATAAGATTGGTTCCTAATCCAGTGCAGCACAGTCCTCTTTATCTATTCCTTGCTGTCTTGGTATTTTAGCCTTTCAGCTGCTCATTTCCCAATTCCAATTTACCCCAGTTTATCCTTCAGCACCTTTCAGCCTTGAGGCTCCAGATCCAGGCAAGCAGAGTCAAGATGATGGCAGCAACCAAGTTAGTCCAGGAAAGCCAAACAACCAGCCAGCAAAGAACATGGAGCAGATACAAGACCCTCTCTTCTTCCACTGAAGCTTCTGGCTGGGCTTAAGAACCCTCCAGGAGCTGACCTGCTACACCTGAAGGTGGAGGGCCAGGTGAAGCTGGTGAGGGTAATTCCAGCCTGGTCTCTCTCTGAGGGCTCCAGTAGGAATAACTAAAGATGGTTTGGCTGGGGCACACTATCATGGTTCAAAACACCTTACAACACTAAAGGCTGCATTCCAAATTATTCCAGCTCTGAGCAGCTCCTTGCTCACACAGCTCCAAGCTGCTGGACATAATATCTGCCACTCCATACCCTTATGTAGGGAAGATTATGGGCTCTACTATGCTTTAACTTCACTCATCCAGTAGAGATAAAGTTTGAGCAAAATGCCACCATGGCCAAAATCCCCCAAAATTGAAGAGGAAATTTTCAGAACTTTTTCTGCTTGTCTCACAAGTCCACACCAAACAAGTGCAAGTTCAAATTCATGGTCTGCTTGTCCTTTTCCTCTGATCCATCTCATGCACATGACATTTTACTTCTCCTGCTGCTTCCACTTTTATGTTCTGATGGAGCAGATGCCTTCACATCACCCCTGGAAGATCTTTCAGAGGACAAGGAGGTAAACTGCTGGTACTTTGTCTGGTACTTCCCATTATCAGCACATTTATAAAGAATATACAGAGTGTGAATAAGTTGCTAGTTATATCTGAAACCACCAAACTCAAAAGATCACCACATAATTTATGAAAATCTATAGTCATCTAGTGATATGCTCCCCATCAGCTGTTTATATATAATAAGATTCATCAACCTGACTAATTTTATATTAAATTATTGCTTTGCTCAGAAATGGAGGGAAGAAACATTTCTCTCTTGGACAATTAATTCCCCTGGTTTTGACACCCTTCTCTGCCACATTACAACTGACAAGTTACATATACTCACAGTTAACATCCAACCTTTAACATTTTAATATCATCTCAGTATCAGCCACTTCTTTGCACCTATGCTTATGAAAGCAAAACTGAATTTTGTATTTCATCTCCAGAGCAGAGCTGCCCCATGCAGCAGCATTACATAAATGAGCTTTACACCAGTGGGAAGAGCCTAATAGATTTTGTAGGTCAGTGCTTCTGGCAGATGTTTCTCTAAAGACTCCTTGGAGTTCAAGGGAAGAAAACTTTCAACTAGATTTTTGAAGGCACAGTCCAGCAAAAGTTAATAAGAGTGGGGAAAACACAGGATAGGGAAAGACCTCAATTGATTTGAAAATGTTTCGAAAATTCAGAGCACGCGAGGACAAAATAAAAAAATATTTTACAGAGAACAACTCAAAAATAAAAACAGCAGCAGTGGCTAAGAACAGTTCTTCAAAGGGATGGGAGACTTTACAATACTTTGCGCAGCAGCGGTGACTAAAAAGGCTTCGTGTTGTCACCACATGGTGATATTAAAAACCTGCATTCATTTGGGGGGGGGAAAATAAATAAACAAATAAATAACAAAAACACAGCAGAATAATAAAATGCAATCATGGGATGGGTGCTTTAAATCCTATTTATAAACCCCTGGGGCATATTTCCTTGCTCAGTGAAGTCACTACAATGTCAAATTCTAATTTGCAACACAGGTCACAAATGTCACAACTGGCAATGCGATGGATGGCATGAGTGACAAAAATAATTTCTAAGGATTTAGCGTTTAAAATAAACAGAACTGCTGGCATTTCTTTATTGCCTGTTTTAAACCCCGTAGTTACACTGAGCATTAAATTAATCAATGGACAAACTTTTATGCCTTATATGAGCCCTATTGAGCACAGTTTTCTTTCCCTGGACTCCGAAACGTCTGCAGAAGCCTCTCTCTAACCTGCAGGAGAAAGAGGGAGAAGCTTACTTTTCCTTCTTTGGACACCACGACATACTTGTGAGCCTAATAACATCCTTGCAAAGCAGATAAAATATTAAATATTATCAATACATTACACCAGCGAAGAAATAAGGGGCCAATAGTCAGGCACCAGATTTCTACAAGTACAAAATTAACCTTGGATTTATTATTTCAAATAAGAGGAGATGATCATCATGAATATTTGATAACATTTTCTGCAGCCATAATAAAACAACTCCATTCTCTCCATTTTTTAAAACTGCAAAGTGTTCACAACCATTGCCTGTGATGCTCTACAGACCTTTCCCAATAGCTGGGGCTCTGCAAAGCCATCTTTTATTCCTTGAATTTCAGACCAAAACCTGAAACTGGAATCGCTTTACATTTTTTCACTGCATCATCTCAAAGTCCCAAACACAGGCAGGCATGCCCTGCGAGGCTCCTGGCATCCCACTGCAGCCTGAGGAAGCAGCCAAACAGTACAAAGCCAATTTCTCTCCTCCCAGGATAGTATCTTATCTCCGTGCTGGAAGGAATTATGAAATAAAACATGTGTCAGCTCCACAGGATGTTTATTCACACTTAACAGGCCAATGTTTTGTTCTTTTTCTCCTCCCCCCTCTCCACATACATGGGCGGGTGGGAAGGACCTGCCTCCAAGATTTCCTGGGAGTTACCCTCACTCCTCAGCAGGAGAGCCACATCCAAAGAGCCAGCAGCAACAGAGAAAAGAAATCCTACAACAGCAAAACGGACAAAGTCACATCCCTACAAACTCATGGAAGAAATAGCCATTAAAAGCTACTAAAATAGACAAACATCAAGAACTTCCCAAAGTACAGATCAATGATGACACAGCAGGAACCTCCATTATTCTCTTCCCTGCACATTTCCTGTCTGAAGCTGGATATTAATTAGGTGTGTCTTTGATAAGACCTCAAAACTTGTATGCAGTACATCTCATCACCAGGAGTGAGGTAATCCTACAGCTTTCCCACTGTGGGAGAACCAAGAGAGCCCCCTGTTTCTAGCTGTGTTTTTATAAGGTCCCTCAGGGCTTCACACCTTTCATGCTCTCTAATTCCTGGTGTTTTTACTTGCATTTGGCCAATAGATTCAAAAGTCAGAGGGGGAGGGAGTAGGGGGAGAGAGATGGTGTTCACATAAGCCTTGTTTCCTTAAGAAACCAGGTTAAAAAAATCAACAGCTGACAAGTTACAAGACGTTCTGTAATCTGCTTTTAAAACACCCCAGAATGAGGCGCAGAGTCCTAACAGGGCATACAAGGATGTGTTTGACAAGGAGCAAGTGCTTACATTAAGGAAAATAATATCCTTAAAAGAACGATTCTGTGATAAAAGAGAGACCCAGCAGCAACTCCAAAGAGCAGGAAAAAATTATTCCGTGATAAAACAGACCCAGTAACAACTCCAAAGAGCAGGAACCTGCTCGGTCACAGACCTACCAGAAGGCACAGGATGGTTCTTGCCTTTCTAAATCACCCTCTTCACTCTCTTGCAGACCTTAACAGACTGCTACAAAAATACCATGAATTATAGAGTATGAATGATGTAAAAGCCTGTTCTCAGAGGAAGGCTGGGAACAGCAATCATGTATTCTTCAGTTTGGGAACACACAGACACAATTTTTGTTCATAACCTATAAAGAAAAAAAAGGCTTTGCACATCAAAGGCACCAAATTTATTTTCTTTCAGATCATCCCTTCAACCAGACCAGTCTAACACCACAGACAGGGAGAGAAGGAAGGCTGATAGGATGAAAAGGAAAGTCAGGACCAAGGAGAGTGGCTTAAGTCACCAAAATACACAGGGAAAGCATAAATGCAGCAGAAGACCCAATACTTACACTGAACAGTTCCAAGTGCACTGTGCAATTCCAGTTGGCTTTCAGAGACTCCTGAACGTGACAGCAGAGGGCTGTAACCCTCAAATGAAGTCCTATGAATCTTGTCTTTATGTGCAAGAAGGGTATTTGGTAACTCAGGCTGCTCTAAACTGCAGTTTCTGTCCATGGTACCAAGTAGGGAGACAGAAAAACTTAGGGATCATGAACAGAATAAGATTACTTGCTTTAGGCAGCCCCACACCATCCATCATCCACAGGGAAGATGTGAAGGGCAACAGTCATTAAAGCACCAGAGGATTCTCCTGCCCTAAAGTGATCATTTTCCAGGTAACACACTGCTTCACTGTGGAGAGGAAGAATAAAGGCATTGAAAATGATCAGAAGCTGTTCTCCAAAGCCATATTCATCAGAAAATCGTGTTTAAAAGGGCTTAAGTTTTGTCTGCAACTAAACTAAAACCACCCTCAGCTGGGAACATCCCACATCTGGGAGCAGCCTCGGAACTAAAGTAAATCTGAACCCAGCCAACTGAGTTACTGTTCCTACAGCAAGTCTGAGATCCCAGCTGAAATAAGAGACCAAAGCCAACATCTGTTAATAATGTGCAAAAAAACAGTGACAGGTTTCTGCTACCCTCCATTCCCCTAAACAGAGCAAATCTGGGAGCTGCACAAACACCCTTTTGCTTCTTTGCCTTCTTAAAGCAATAAACTATCATAAATCTCTTATCTCCACAAAGTGCTACAAAACTTCTGTGTAAATCTCCACAAAGTGCTACGAAACTTCACTAAACTGTGTAAATATTTGATACCAATAATAATTAAGGTGCACATTTTCGAGGCAGTGCCTCTAAAAGTCAGGCACACAAACTCTGAGAGCACTGCAGCTTCACACACGCTCTCCAGTGGTATTTCCAGGTCTGCCCAAGAGTCTTTGGCTCTCAGAGGAGTGACTGCTGTACCTGTGCACAGTGTGAATACCTAAGTTTAAGAAAGTTCTCTGGATTCTGGCCACTTGTAGACACCTTTTTCTTCTGGCTGCCTTCTTGAAACTCACAGCTGGGGTCGCCTGTCTCCACCAGGAGGCTCAAACAGTCGCTCTGAATTTACTTCAAAGCAGAAGTGCACAAAAACACTGCACAGACCCCAGCCAGAAATAGACTTGTCCTAATTTGATCTAATTAACCTCCTTTTCAGCACTGAAACAAACAGGATGCCTTCGAAAAACCAGCTAAGCAGCCTCCTCACCACTTTCCCCTGCCGTGGAGCATTTATGGGTGAAGGACAACTCCTGACTCTTTGAACATCCAGTCAGCGCTGCATCCCAGAGCAGATGGACTTTGGAATGAGTGTTCCTGGACACACAGCTCCATGAGGAGGTCAGAGGACAGTTGTGCACTCCCCTGCACACTGAGATCAGCCCAGTGCTCCCTGCTTTGTGGAGCACAAGCACAGACAAACCTGTGCCCACTGCCAAAGGGCCCCCCAAGAAGATGGACAGAAGGCAGGGCTTGTATGGATGAATCACCTCAACAGGACACATATGGCTTGGCACACCAACAGCTCAGCTCAGTCTTTCAGCTGAAAAATGCCTTTTGTTCCTTCCTCCAAGGCTTGTTTTCCAATGCATGTGAAATGTGGCAGTTCTTTAGTTACATTTCAGACCTCGATTCTTTTTCCTCAGCAGAAATGTTCTTGAAATATTTTGTTTTCTAGTTCCTCACTCTTTTTTTTCCCATCCCATCTCACCCTGGAAAGAAAAAAAAAACTGATAGGAAATTGGGAAATTTCATCAAATACAACCCTGGTAAATGCTAAGTTCAATCATTTTCCACCTGGTCTTTGTGTTAGCAGCCTCACTGAGTACTGAGCATTGAGTAAAAGCTTTCTCACATGCAGAACCAACCCTCCTCAGGTAGAAGCCCAAACCATGGTGCAGAAACACCACAGAGAGTTCACCTTCCTGCTATCCATGCTGTCAGCATGGAAGAATTTCCTCTGGTGAAACACTTTGAAGCCTCCTGCTTGCACACAAGCTGCTACAAATCCTAGTCCCTGTAACGTATCACACAACAGGTTATTTCTGGCACTGCAGAGAAAAACCCCAATCTGCACCCACACAATTCCAGGGCTGCACACTCCACATGCCAAACTTTGTCTAAGAAAGGATTTAAAAGTTCCAGGATTCAGATATGTAAAAGAAAAGGGTTGCAATGACTGCACTTGTTGACTGCTTTATAACAACTCTGCCATCTCACTTCAAGATGCAGAATATAAATCACACCACGAGGACTAATGGGATTACTTTTCTCTCCCTGACAGGGAACATGTGTTCCAGCCCTGTTTCATGCTCATCTCACACAGGCACAGATGATTCCAGTGCTGTCCTTAGATATTCAGATGTATGATGCCCATCAGCCGGAATTTGTTGTGTTCACACAAATCCTTTCCAAAATCATTTCCCAGCAGGAAAATACTTTCTTAGTGAAGTCTCCAGCTACCCCGTTAATAACAGAGGTGTGATAGCCCTAGAAGTCCCTCAGAAGACTAAGCCTCCACAGGAAGAGAGGGAGCTGTACTGGATTCAGTGCCATAAGCAGCCACTTCCCAGCCACAACACAAGCAGGAAGGAATAAAACTGGAAGAGTCACCAGACTGGCTTCAAGCTACAATGTCTTTCTCATTCTGTATGGAGAGTTCAGTACCAGGACTAAAATTGGTCTAAAAGTGGATCTGGGAGATCTTTTTTAGTGGAGTTTTACTGACCCATGAGCTGCCATGCTGGTGCTTGCCTCTCCCTCCCTCTCCCCCCAAAATGCAGTTGGAAACTCAAACAAGAATCAACACAGGCATAGAGCTCTTCTTGTATCAATGAAAACAGACTGGACAGCTTTGAGACAAGGAACAGATGTCAAATTGCCAGAAACTGCAGGAAACATCATATTCCACCTTGGACCTGAAACCTCCTCCTTTGCCCCAGAACAGGAGCAAATCATCTTCTTCCTTGCCTCCACAAAAAGGACAGCAGAGACACCTTTCTCACTCTCTCACTCTGCTACTCCTGATCCAGCCCAGCTGAATGCAGGAAAGGGCGAGTCCATTTCACCAAAAGTGTTTGCAAGGGAGGTCTAGGAAGAATCAATATGTTTTTAAAGTACTAACAGGAAGATCTTTTTGCAGCAGACACACCAAAAGCTTGTCACTTGAGCACATCCTGCATGCCTTGGAATAAATTCACTGCTGGCACTTGAAGTGCCCAGGCTGCTCTCACTTACAGCTCTGTGAAAGCCATACCCTGGGCATTAGCTCAGCATAACCTTACAGCTTCCACCTCCCTGCAGTGAAATCTACCACTCTGCACAGGGCCAGCCCAAACCATTGGCCACCAGGGAGTCTCACTTCACCTCACCACAAGAAAAAAAACGATTTTCAGTCTCAATAAGTAGAGCTGGTGCACTTGGTGAATAATTTAACCACTCAGTTAAGTATTTCGCTTTTTGTTCCCCCCACCCTATTTGCACATTTGCCTCAAAGAGACACTGACTTTTTTTTGCAGGCATTTTCATTATTCATCACTGTGATCATCCAGCAGCAGGTTTATGTGAAAAAATCCCTGCCACCAATCCTTCCACAAACAGTAAGTTCACTTTCATGGGTGAATTCCCATGCAGGCATTTGAGCAAAAGCCCATCAATTTCCAAATGTGTAGAAGATATAATTGCAAACCTTTAAAATCACTATTAAAGAACAGGAATGCAAGCACTGGAGGGATAAAAGTCTGCCAGAACCATCTGTCACTTTGGAATATCATTTTACCATATTCAACCAGGACCAAATACACAGCTGCCTGCCTGAGTAAACAGGAAAGGCAATGTCAAGGAGAGAGTGCTGGAAGGACAATGAAAATGAGGGGTATCCCTTCTGTGCACTCCAGAAGAGCATGGAGGAGCTCATGGCATGTCCAGGTCATTTCCTCAAGGGCTGTGTGCAGCAGCCACATTTGTAGGCAAAACAAGAAAAGAAGGAAGTGCAGCTCCATGCAGCCATGATGAGGGAGTCATGTTGAGTGAGGTTAAAGCCGCCTCAGGTGAATGGCTGAGGGCGAGGTGGGGCAGGAGTGGGCCAGGAGCTGTGCCACCACCCCATCCATCAGCCAGAGGGCCAGGCAGCCAGGAAGATTTTCTGTGACAATCACAGAATCACTGAGGTGGGAAAAGACCTCTGAGATCATTGAGTCCAACCTCTGACCGATCACCACCTTGTCAACCAGACCAGAGCACTGAGTGCCACGTCTCGTTGTTTCTTGAACACGGGACTTCAGCTCCATGGGCAGCCCATCCCATTGCTTAGCAACCCTTTCCATGAAAAAATTCCTCCTGATGTCCAACCTGAACCTCCTCTGGTGTAGCTTCATCCTAGCCCTTGTTCCTCTCATCCTAGCCCTTGTTCCCTGGGAGCAGAGCCTGACCCCCACCTGGCTCCACTCTCCTGTCAGGGACTTGTGGAGAGTGAGAAGCTCCCTCCTGAGTCTCCTTCTCTCCAGGCTGAGCCCCTCCAGCTCCCTCAGCTGCTCCTCATTAGATCTGTTCTCCAGGGCCTGCCCAGCTCCATTCCCTTCCCGGGACACATTCAGACCCTCAGTGTCCTTCTTGTTGTGAGAGGTCCAAAACTGGACACAGCAATCGAGGTGTGGCCTCACCAGTGCCAAGCACAGCAGACAGTCACTGCTCCAGTCCTGCTGGCCACACCACTGCTGACACAGTCCAGGTGCCACTGACTTCTTGTCCACCTGGGCACACTCTGGCTCATGTCCAGCCACTGTTGACCAGCACCCTCAATTCCTTTTCCAGCTTTCAAGCCATTCTGCCCCAGCCTTTAGCATTGCACAGGGTTATTGTGGTCGAAGTGCAGGACCTGGCAGTTGGTCTTGTTGAAACTCATACAATTGTCCTCAGCCCATCGATCCAGCCTGTCCAGATCCCTCTTCAGGGCCCTCCTACCCTCCAGCAGATCAATACTCCACACACAACTCGGCATCATCCACAAACTTGTTGAAGGGACACTCAATCCCCTCAACCAGATCATCAATAAAGCTACCAAACAGGACTGGGCCCAAGACTGAGCCCTGGGAACACCACTGGTGACCCAAGAATGAGCACAGAAGGACAGAGGAACTCAAAAGCAGGCAGAGAACACATGTAGAAAGGTACCAAGTTATCAAGAGCACCTCTACCAGCCTTAGCACGAGGCCAGCTACAGCTCCAGACTTGCTGTGCAGTCACCAGTGGAGGCAGAGATCACTCCATCAAACTTATGGCTTGTTCTGAACAACCTCTGGCAAATTAGCATCACTCCCCCCATCTTACTGTCTCAATTTCCCTGCCAAATAGGGGTCATTTTTCTCAAAATCTTGGCAGACGTCTTTATGAGGCATCTTTAAAGCTTGGGAAATAATTCTTATTTAAATACATAAGACCACGAGAGATTTTGACCATTAATTTCAGCCTTCTGCTAATTTGCAGCCTTAATTTATTCATGGCCTGTTCCTACCCATTTGCCTGTGTGCCAACATGCTGTTTCCCTTTAAATACCTCTTCTTTCCTACATTTCCTTGTTCACCCTCACAAGATGTGTTTGGAGCAGCAGCCCTGTTCCCATCCCTAGGCAGGCCCAGCTCTATCAGCCTCCTCTTGCAAGGACATGCTCTTCACTGCCCTGCTCACCACAGTGTCCTTCCCAATTTGGATTCATCCCTCCTGCCCACAGATGTCCAGAACTGTATCCATGTCCAGTACCACCATTTCACAGCTGAGCTCCCCAGGGATTTGACCCCAAGGGATGAATCAGCCCCTGAGGGAAGGCCAAGGACTGAAGCAGTTTCCTCTCTTCCCAGCTGATGAGACCCCTCCACTTCCACAACAGTTGGTGTCCCCAGGTGAGGGGAAGGTCACATTTGCCAGCTACCAGTGCAAGGCTGCCAAGCTGTCCCTTCCAGCACAAATACAAATCCACACAAAGCCTGGCCCTATTCCATTAAAGAAAACAAACTTGGTCTTGCCAATATTAGTCAGCAAAGGAGTATTTATAAAATCTGTTTTGCTGAAAGAAATTACTTCATAAGTTACTGCTACCAGTGCTGATACACAGCCATACTTTTTTTTATTTCACCCAAAGAGAGAGACAAGTCTGTGAGAAAAAGCAACTGCAACAGGACTGCATCCTGTGCCATGACATCCACTTGTGCCCCAGAGCTGGGCTGGGGGGGAGTGGTTAAATTGGCAGTTTGCAATCCAGCCCCCACTACAGCACACCCTCCTAGGGAATAGCTCTCCTATGGAAAATTCCCATCCAGTGGGGAAAGGAAAGGCTTTGAAATAAAGCTCATTGCAGGCTAGCCCTGCATCTGGAGTCCCTGCAACCCAAATGCTACCAGGTGGCACAGGGACAGCTGCCACAACTGGTAAAGCAAACACAGCCCTGAGACTTCAACTCACACAGAGATTCAGACATCGCTTCCTCCCTCCCAGACCCCTCAAACACAGCTCAATGAACCAGCCTCATCCACCACAAATTTCAAAGCACCTTTCCTCGAGTGCCCCTTTCTCAGCCTCCCATTGTGCCTGCTCTGCATGGAGACACCGAGGGCTCTGGGAACTGCTGGAGAAGCAGCTGGGTGCCTCCAGTAAACAGAAGGAGACTGTTCCTCTTCCTGGAAGTGACAAGCCACCAGGAGGGCAGGGTGTTCAGTAAGCACAGAGATGATCTGGGTTTGCCATGTGATTTGTGCTGCAGCAGAGCTGCTGGCACAGCTGCTGTGATAACCAGGAGAAAATCCTCTCCAGTGTTTCAGGGGTAGCTTTTCCCTCCATAGCCTTTCCCTCTGCACAGAGAACAAGAGCCGAATTGTCAAGCTACTGATGCTGGCTCAGCATGCCTTAATCCCAGTCTTATTAAGGCAAAGCAATTAAGCATGGGACTTAACTTTGAATGCCTTGTCAAAGCCCAGTGGCTTAGAGCAAGTTCAGACTTAAGCAGGTGCTTAAGTTCAGATAGCTGACTTGAGGCTGAACTTGGCCAAATTAAACCACAGACCTTTGCTAGAGCTGTTCTGCAGGGCAGTAAGAAAACACACAGCTTGCTCCTGACAGCCACTGTGCTCATGGCAAGGACAGGTTCACCATTTCCCCAAGCACTGCTAAGGTCACACGCTGCCATAAGGGCTCCCCAGCTCCCTGGCACCAGAAGAGTGGTCACCCAGTGTCCCACTGTGAGCCCAATGTCACAGTCCTGCCACTGCACTGACACATGACAGCACCTTCTGCTTCCAGGAGCTTACACAACTCCATGGTTTCAGGTCAGGCCTGAAGCAGAGGAAAAGAGGAGATCGAATCAGCATGGGATAATGTCCAAAAGAACTCGTTTAAAAGTCTAGCAAGTGCCTCATGGAGATGGTGTTCATAGCTGCAGGGGTGGGAATCAAACTCTCCAGCCACCAGTGCACATTAAGAGAAGCTCTCCAAGCATGAGGAAAAGGAGAAGGTGACGGTCCATGTGAGAAACCACTGCATTTTCAGTAAAGTTGTGCTATGCTTGTCCAGGCCTGAGAAAACAGCATTGCAGAAATGCAGACCTGTGATGCCTACAGCATCCTGCAAGACGTAAGGCTCAGTGGACAGTGGGAAGGGCTCCATCAGAAAGACAACACACAGGCAGAAACTTGACTTGGTGAAGCTGCTGAAGATCAGAGATGAGGAACTTTGACTGGAGCAGTTTTAATTCAGTGGAAGGCACGGAAGAGGTGTTAGGACAGACTTGAAGGAGAGAAACTTTGTAGTGTGAAAGTAAAAAAGGTTTCAGTGCTGAAAGACAGATGGGGTGGAAGTTGGAAAGAGTGAGGAAGAAAAAAGGAAGAAAAAAAAAAAAAAAAAAACCAAAAATCCAAACCCACAAAAAGCAAACCCCATACATACTCTTGACCCTGGAGACACAGAACGTGATTGTATTGCCAGCAGAAAAATCAGAGAAGAATGAGAAGGTACAGCAAAGGTCAGAGAGGAAACAGAGTCTCCCACTGTTCATGCAGATGAAAAAGTTGCATCAGACCAAATGAAAATGCACACACGGAAACATGAAGCCAAGGGGAGCTTACATGGGAGCATCATCTGCAGCCCCAGGTCAGAGGATGGAGCATCTGATCTACAACAGCACCATGCCCTGAAAATTATGAATTCTGAAGAAATTGGCTGGAAGAGAGACACAGCTCCCCTTCCTTCCCACAAAAGCCAGACATGTCATATATACTCTGTACATTTACAATGCAAGAAGAGAGAGATCAAGCCATGCAGCCAAAGCTACAAGTTGACTGGGATCAGGAAGAGCCCTTTCCACCTCAGCACCAAGTGAGGGGGGAAGAAAAAATCCTATCTTGTTCTTATTAGGCAGCATATAGGATTTTTGCTATAGACGTGGATGTAAATACCAGACCAAAATACATTTTCTGCTTATTCAGATGATTTACAGAGAAATAAAATAGGTATTTTCCTTCTCTAGCAACTTTTTTAAGGACAAATGAAATGATGTGCCTGGCTTAAAATTAATAAAAGAATCATCACATGCACACCCCAAGTCTGAAGTAGGTTAATGCACTCAAATATAGACAATGAGGAGCAAGTCACTAGGAAATACTGCAGTTCTTTGTGATAAAAGCTCTTGAACATCACAGTGCTTTAACATTAGATTTCATGGCTGTTTGTGAGCAGTGCTCAGCCTTCCCACACAGAAACCATGGCATGATCTCCAGTTACACCATGGAATACAAGCCAGTCCACTGAAGGAGGGATGCAAATCACCAGCACATTTCTCAAAGCCTTCAGCTTTCCTTATCATCTTCCAGGTACCCCCAAGAGTGAGCAGAACAGCAGCCACCCACTGCTGCCTTCAGCTTCCCTCAATGAATCTTTCTGTCACTATCTGGGCACTGCAAGCTGGGGACAAAGAGGAGCTTCAAGGAAGGTGGTGACCATCAGTAGGCTGTCATCACCCGAATCATGTCCCCATCTAGTGCCTGGCCAGCTCTCTGCTCAGAAGCAGAGAGCACAAAGCCATGCTGGGGACAACAGCTCATCCTCAGGCACTCTGCAGAGCCAGGCAGGAGCAAGGTGACAGTGCGAGCAGTTGACTGTACATGTCACAGGCTTGGGCATATGACAGGAAAAGGGCTCTTCTGGCACTGGGGAGGGTATGGGCACAACCAGCTTGGAATTCTGAGCACACTGTGTGCCACCAGCTTTGTCCACCAGCACTAAATCTGAGTTTGGATAGTGGTGACAAAAATTGTGCCCTCACTGAAATAAACTGAGATACCAAATCCATTAATAATTAGGGATACAAACTCCTCACCTTTGCATGTTTACAGTGCTGCATCTGTGTGAACAATCAGCCTTGACAGGAACTGTCAGTCAACAGAACTTTGAAGCAGCACCACTCAAAGGCAATACTTTGGCCAAGACACAGGAACAAAGTATGAACTCCAAGCCAGGACCTCCAAGAGTGACTCTTGCTGAGTGCCAAGAGGATATATGTTCATGATGCCTAAAGGATGTCTGATTTTACCTCAGGTAAGGCCAGAACATCTTTGCAGAAGCATTAAAGTACTTTATAAACTCAAACCACACAGCCACAAGGATAACACAGTCATCTGCCAACTGCAAGCCCTCCAAAAATTATGATGATGGTTCTAAAACTTATGGGTCTGCTTTAAAAAGCATCCACAGCTTAGAAGAGGTTCATGTCTTTCATTTACCCAAAGGAAGGCATTTAAGTATTGAAATACCTCTGGGTTACACACTTGCAGTTTTCCTCTTTAAACATGACAAGCACAAATCTGGATTATTTTCTTGAAACAGCAAAACTCGAGCTGCTATCACTTTTGTTTTGCCTCAGCACCCAGCCAGGAAGGCACAAAAGGCCAGAAGACTTGCACCAAAATCCCAAGAGTCAGCACTTTTGAAAGCCTTGGCCTCTCCTGGCATGCTTTTTCTAATTTTAAGCAGATGCAGTTTGTAGCATCTGCAGAAGCTGCTCATGGACTAACAGAGCTTTTCTCTGTCCAGGCAGTGCTCTCCTGGCGTTCCCACTGCACCACACAGAGCACTTGGATTGACAACACTGGATTCAGATCTATGACTTGATACAGAGTGGGAGTGTTGCTGCAGACTGAAAAATTACATTCTGCCATGGAAGCAAACTTGCAACAAACTATTAAGCCAGAATCTTCACCCTTCTCTGGTACATCACACTGCAGGGATACTTGGGAGTCACTGCAGAATTTGGGACACAGGTCCCACCTGGCTCAGACTTAACTAGTCCCTGGACTGACACACAGCCATATCTTCAGATTGTTCAGAGCTTCTTCCCAACTCCCCTGACTACAGAAAAACCAACTGGCCTCATCAAGTAAATGCTCATAACACCTGTCATGCTGTTAGTGTGCCACAAATAACGGCTAGATAAAACCACTGGGCTTGACTTGGATTTTTGAGCTACTATTACACAGAGGAATTTTTATCTATTAAGTGGCTTCAATGCATGGCTTTCCTCCATCATAAAAAGCCTACAGATGTGTTTTTCTGATATTAGCAATTTATTAACTGTGTGTTGGTCTATTATTGCATTGGAGCTGGAGAGTGCTGCGCTGGCTGTTCTGGAAAGCAGAATATTCCAAGGGGAATACGCAGAAGAAAGTCTACTCCTTAGTGCTCATCTCACCCAAGCGGGCTTCTTGGCCTTTCCTTTATTTTGCCCCTCACTTGGCCTCAATTCCTCTTCTGTTTGTTAAGCTATGGCACGTCATAGCTTTGCCAACTGCAAAGCAACTACTAATACAATAAAACCTGATTGCACACATTTCCTTGGTGGTGAAAATGAATCATTTCTTTCATTAGCCAAACTTTCCCTGTCAAACAGAGTGCTGGGAGCACCAGAATTCCAGAGAAACCCACTAAGGCTCTACCAGCTGCTAGAAACCCGCTGCTCCTAATTAAAAACTTCAAAAGCAAAAAAAAAAAAAAAAAAAAAAAAATTAGGGCATTTCTGCAAGGACAACCTGCTTTAATTTCTGCTTCTCTGTTAAAAGGAAATAAATAAATAGAAACACACAATAAAAAAATACCCCAAACCAACACCAACCCCCTAAACCACAAGTGTCTGATATTAAAGCGGCACGAACGACCCCCCCCATCGTCGGTAACTCCGCACTTTTCTGGAAAAATCTCATTAGTTTCGAGAGAAAGATGAATAATTCAGGAGCTGACGCGCCCGCCCGGGGGGACCCACCGGGACTGAAACTTTCCTGGCGCGGCGGGCGCGGGGCAGGCGGTGAGCGAACCCCCCCACCCCGGCGCGGATGGGAGAGGGAGGGGTGGGAATGGAAAATAAACCCCAAAACGCCAGCCCTGAGAGGCTCTGAGCCGCGAAGTTCCGCGGCCAAGCGCCTCCGCCCCCGTCTCCAGCCGCAGAGCCGCCGCGTCCCCTCGGGGGACAGCGGGCACCCCGCGCCCTGTGCCCCCACACTCACCCCGAGGCATGGGGCAGCACTTGTGGGGCGGGGTACGGGCACCCTCAGGGCTCTGCTGACACACACACAGCCCCCTGAAGGGCCGGGAGAGGCAGGAGGGAGCCTTACTTTTCTGGCTGGAGTATCCCGGGTAATATCCATAGTAGCCGGTGATGCGCAGGATCCTGTCCTCGATGGTGGCCACGCCGTTGGGTGCTGCCTTCCCATCCATAGAGGGAAGGAGCCGCGCGGGGCGGCCGGGCGGGACGGCGAGCGCAGCCGGGAGGGCAGGAGCAGCAGCAGGAGAAGGAGGAGGGGGAGGAAGGCGAGGAGGAGAGGAGAAGGAGGAGGAAGAGGAGGAGGGGGAGGAGGAGCGCGGCCGCCGCAGCTCGCGGTGCCGGCGGGGCGCTCGCTCTGCCTCCGCCGCCTGGTGCAGGACGGGCTCCGCAGCGCGGCCCCCGCCCTCTGGGGATGGAAGGAAGGCAGCGAGCGGCTCCGCCGGGCCTCAGGTGAGGCGGGATGCGGGGCTGAGGGTCGGATCCTGCCCCCGGCACGCTCAGGGGTCTCCTCCCTCGGTTCAGTCGCGGTGTGTCCCTGTAAAGGAGCGCCGCTGTCACCCTGTGCGCCCCGAAAGCCTCCGTGGGCTGCGGAGCTGAGCGGGGTTACCCCGGCATGGGCAGCGCTTCCCCAGGCGCTGGGAGCTGGGGTTTGGGGTGGGACAGGAACGGTGTCCTGAACTGGTCCAGCAGCTCCAGGCCCTCAGATCTGAGCCCCCCTCCCCAGGGGCCGCACACAGGTGTCAAGAGGAAGGAAAGGGTCCTTTAATTCAAACTGTTGAGGGGACAAGGTTTCATCACTCCATGCTGCTCCATATCATAGAATGGTTTGCGTTGGGAAGGACCTCAAAGCTCCTCCAGTTCCACTCTCTGCCATGGGCAGGGACACCTTCCGCTATCCCATGTTGCTCCGAGACCTATCGTACTTTGCCTGGAACACTGCCAGGGATGGGGCAGCCACAGCTTCTCTGGGCAACCTGTGCCAGGGCCTCCCCACCTTCATAGAGAGTTCCTTCCCAATATCCCATCTAGCCCTGCCCTCTGCCAGTTCCCCATGTCCTGTCTAAGCCATTCCCCCTTGTACTTTCACTCCATGCCTTGTCCAAAGTCCCTGCCAAGCTCTCTCAGAGTCCCTTTAGGTCCTGGAAGGAGCTCTAAGCTCATTCCAGAGCCTGCTGTTCTCCAGGCCGGGCGGCCCCTGGTCTCCCAGCCTGTCCCCATGTCAGAGGAGCTCCAGCCCTCTGTTCTGACACCTTCATCACATCCCTCCAGAGGAGCCCCTGTCTCTCTCTGTGTCACTTGGAATTGCTGCCTCAGTGGTGGCAGCTCTGCTGTCCCACATTTGTGAGAGTAGGGAGAAGGAAAAGAGATATCTGCCCTCACCTACCCAGACAGGTTGTACACCTGCTTTAACATCTCTCCATACAATGTCCACAAAATCCTTATCTGCATTTGAAAAAAAAAAGAAGTGACAAATTCACCATTTGGCTTTGTTAGTCATTCCAGAAGCTAATTCTGTGTCTGGCAACAATTAGGCTTTGAATTACTTGACTTTTCATGCCTCTGGTCCTTGCCGCTTCTCTGTGCTAGACTGAAAGGACCATTAGCAACCAGCCTTTTTTCCTTTAAAATGCATTTCTGTCCACTAATCAACAGGCTTTTTTTCTTTTCTTCCTTTTTTTTTTTTTTTTTTTTTTGGTGGTGGTGGTTCTGTCATACTTCCCTTCACTTACTCATTTTCCATCCAGCCAATTTCATTAACTGCTATGTGGGGAACTCACTCAAGACATTCCACATCCTTTGCTTCCTCCTCTGCTCACATGCATTTTTCTGTGTTCTGTACTTGGCTAAATAAGCTGATGGCACAAAACTGCCTTTTATGAGCACAAACAAATAATAGATGTATTAAAAATAGTCGTTGCTGTGGCTTTGCTCAGGGAGTCATTAGCTGGTTAGTGTTTGTACAGTGCTTTGAAGATCAAGGTTTTCTGGTGTGTGGATGCAGATATGAAAATGCACTTGCAATATTAAATACCTTTTTGATCATGATTCCTTGTCTCTTGCCCTGCTGCTGGCTAATACTAAGGGCAGTTGCAAATCAGTGATAAATCAGCCATCAACCACCAAAATAACTCAGGAATTCAAGGCACAGCTCATTTCAGTTTCCCCCATCCCCTTGTAAGCTAGCTATGAAACAAGACCGGTGACTTTTCACGTTTTTCAATGTATAGATTTTTTAAATATTTGTCCAACAGAAGCACAGACCCTTGCACAGTGAATTTACATGAATTGACATCAGACATTTGCTTTTACTTTTAATCTGTGGAGTGCCATGAGCAGCCCTCACCCCTCCAGGATTTCCCAGACCATTGGGACAGAGCAGCTGAGAGCCAGACCAGGTATTAGTTGGCTTTCAGAGGTGCTGGGTCAGTAGGAGCTGGCGAGGCTCTAAGCTCTTCTGCAGGATTAAAATTCCCTGTCCTACTTAGGGAAGCACAGTTGATGCAAAAATCACTTGCCTGGTGTGTTGTGTGGAACCTCTGAACAAACCACAAGTCCTCCCCTTCCCAATTTCACCTCCAGTGGGAGTTGGTGTTATGAGAACGTTACCAGCATTGATCTCAGCTTCAAAGTCAAATTTTGGGACTTAAAAGTGTTACTTTGAAGAGAAGGAAAGAAATGGCTGGTTCATTTGAAGGTTAAACTGATGTACCCAGAAACAACTCTAAGCTTCAAGCTTTCCAAATACCTTAGTTCAGGCTTAATTTTTCATCTCCTCTCTTCCTCTTATCCCTAGGCTTTCAAGGACATGCTGTGCATGTTTAAACATCACTAGATGATAATACAAGCAAACCCATTCTTGAAATTGGTCCTGCCTGTGGTTCCCTTCCAACATCACTCTGTGCAATGGATGCACAGCGATAGCTTCTGTCTCGTTGAAAGCTTATAATGAATTGTATTGTTTCTGAATTCTTACTATGCTGACTATTTTTCTTTTCAGAAAGATCAAGCAAATTGCTTTCTCTGCAATTGGGCTTTTTGCAAGTTACAGTTAAAGGTGTGCAGAGGAAACCTTGCTGAGAAAGATGTATTAACTACATTTATTATCAAGAAAAAGACATGGTGAGGGGCACATGGGGACTTGTTTCCTCTCTTCAAGTTAACAAGTCCATCAAAGTCACAATTTGCATAAATATGCTGAAGTGATTTTGCAGAGAGATTTGTGTATTTACCATTCTGTGACTTAAATATGAGGCTTGGTCCAAAAAGGAGCTTTAAAAACGTCAATTTAACCTGTAGCATATTGTACAAGGTGAATTTCCCCCAGACTCTACAAATGGATGTCTTTCTCTAGGAGAAGAAAGAACCTTACACCAATACTGGCCGAAGAATTTGGCCACAGTGTTTTTTATAAAAAACATACTTAACTCCAGGCCATATGTTTGCAAAAATAACTTCTCAAGTGAGACAACAATGTAAATGTCTCCTGATCATCTTGCTGATTTTGCAGACAGTCCCAATGTCTTTTTTGCTGCTCACAGCTTTCCCAGACAGCCTCAAATAGAGAGGCACAAGAGTCTGGGTGTACTTCACAGCTGCCTTTCAAATCCCACTGCATGGGGCTGTCATGAAACCGTGAGTATCCTCATGTGAGCAGAGTCTGAAGGGGCAGACCTTTCCTTATCTGCCTGATTTCTGACCACATCACCTCTGGTTTGTTCTCTGTGAGGCAAGAGGCGTCATTTCCTCCTTTGCAATTCCTTATTTGTGTGCAGAGATACCCTAAAGACCCAATGGTGACAGCTCAGAGCTGCCCATGTTGGACAAACAGCCCAAAGGGTCTTGGACAGCAGAGAATCAGAGAATGGTTTGGGTTGGAAGGGAACTCAAAAATCATCTCGTTCCATCCTCCTGCCATGGGCAGGGACACTTTCTACTATCCCAGGTTGCTCCAAGCCCTGTCCAAGCTGGTCTGGAACTCTACCAGGGATGGGGCATGCACAGCTTCTGTGAGCACCCTGTGCCAGGGCCTCCCCACCCTCCCAGGGAAGAATTTCTCCCGAAAATGTAACCTAACATTGCCCTCTGCCAGTGTGAAGCCATTCCCCTTGTCCTGTCCCTCCATGCCCTTATCCAAAGTCCTTCTCCAGCTCTCTTTGAGCCCCTTTAGGTACTGAAAGCCTCAGTAAGGTCACCACAGAGCCTGAGGGCTTTAGGATTTAGGGAAAGGGGCAGGGCAAGAGTAGTGACAAAAAATGCTTAGAGTCAGAGTGGTTGCCCGAGAGCCCTAAGCAGATCAGCCACAGGCTTTGAGGAACACAACCCAGTTCTCTTCTTTCCCATGCCAATTCCATGCCCTCCTCCTTCTCTACTCCATCATCCTCCATGTACCTCCCCAGTCCACCTGAGGTGAGAGAAAGGGGAAATTTTTCTCCATGAGCAGAGGTTGTTGCCAATCCTGTTGTCTCATCTCTTTGAGGAGTTTCTGCCCTGTGTTGTTATCAGGATTGAGAGATTAGAGGAAAAACAACAGGCAGCTTTGGTCTGTCGTGCAGCTTACCTGTGAGCCTGTGAATGTGTGAAAAAGGGAAAAAAGGACTCACACAGAGAGGATTGTTTAATGCCAAGTGAGATTTTTAAGTGAAAAATTAATTACAAGTTGATCATTCCAAATTAGCTGTTTTCATCCTGCCAATACACTGGTTTCTTAAACAAGAATGTGTCGTTCTGGCTTGGATTATACCTTAGCAAGAATCTTTAAAAAAAGTCATGGCCAAGAGGACTTCTCTGCTGTCATTTGGAGAAAATTACTTTGTGTGTTCTGGACCCAGGTCTCCTTTCAGACAAGTCAGCAAGAATCTTTAAAAAAAGTCATGGCCAAGAGGACTTCTCTGCTGTCATTTGGAGAAAATTATTTTGTGTGTTCTGGACCTAGGTCTCCTTTCAGACAAGTCCTACTGGTGTAAAACCAGCATAAACATGAAGAAGCTGGACCCATAGATAGGGAAAAGAAAATTTGTAGTGTTTGAAGTTCCTTTAATTGTCCTCTGAAGTGGCACCATGAAAGTCACTGGAGCAAAGCCAGTTCTTGCTTAATCTGCCTCATGCACACCAGGAGTGAAGGAGGGGCTCAAGGTCGAAAGGACTCATGGACAATATGAAATTATTTAATGTAAAGCTGCCTCAAGTTGGCAGCTCAGTTTTAAGAGCTTTTACCCCCTCTGTTTCAGCACTGGGGAGATTCCAGCTTGGACCAAAATCTGAAATCGAGTTCCAACATATTTCAGAGCATCACCAGATATTAAAAGGATTTGTTTTGCCAATAAGCAAGGCAGATTTTTAATGCCAGTTGATTTCATTGATGGGAGCAGAACAAGAAACAATCAATTCTTTCCGAAACCATGACACAAAGATGGCATTAAGGATGGAGGAGAAAGCTGCCAGAGCAGTCTACGTGTTCCAAACCAATTTGTATGGATATATCCATGCTCTGATCCACTTGGGACACCAGGAATCAGGGGGCCAATTAACAATTGCCCCCATGGTGTATAAAAATGAAAGCCCCCAGCTCAGTACATTCATTCTAACTAAAGGCAGCAAGAAAGGAGCTTTCAGGGCACTCATCATTTTTGTTTGCAAAAAGCAAGGGGACATAGTTATTCCTCTGAGCCCACACTCAAACATTTCCTGGAAACATTTATTTAGCAGTAGCACTGTCAATGTATTGATGCTTGTTTCAAAGGGAGGCAAACAGAGAAGAGACAGTTGAAATTGCAGCTGGTTGTTGCAGGTATTTGCTCCCTAAGGATCATCCGAGACTGCTCAGCCTCAATGACAAAATAAGACTAACAGTTACAGAACTCCATATAAATGCAAATAGCACATGGCCACTGTGTTCTGCATCACTTAGGATGAGCTGAGACCCGTTCTTGCAAAGTACAGACCATGTTTTTGCCTCCCCTTTTGGCAGCTAGAGATACACAGCAATATCCATTGCACTTCTTTTTCAACTTCCACCTCTTCAGCAGGGTCTGAGAATGATAAACCACCACAACTAAATTCTTCTGCTCTTTTCAGTAGAGCTGTGGCCACATGTACCAGCAGATTTTCTTGGGAGTAGTGAGAATTCAGATTTACAAAGGCTGCTGGACTGCCAGATTCCAGTTCGACTGCAGTGGTAGGGATAGGAAAATTAAATCATTATTTGTAGAGGACTCAGGGAGCTTTTTGGAACAAATCTGTGTTGGTATTTCCAAGGAACTGCTTTCCTGCCCTTCCCATTCAAACCAGGACTTGATCCCTGGACAGTCTGTCACTCAGGAGGATGTGGAGTTCCACCCTGTGTGTCAGGACTCAGCTGTGATGAAACCCACACCAGTTTTTGAGCAGCTGGTAAGATTTTGTGTATTTATCCCTGCCCCTGGATCTGGAGGCTGGAAGTGACCAGGCAGATGCACTGACATGGAAGTGTCTGGATGGCTGATGGTCAGGACAATACTGAGCTCATGATGTGGTGTCAGAAATCTCTTCTGAGACTGACTGTGATGGTTTTTCAATGGCTTTTGTCATCAGCAGGACCCACAATGTAACACACACAACAAATCTGCACTATCGGGCACTTACACAAGGCAGCTTTCTTGCAAATGATAAAATCCTGGCTCTTTCAACACATCTGCACCTATGAAATTTCCCAGATGGTGTTTTGAGGAGATAAATAGTTCATGGAAAGTAGCATGAAAAAGCTCAAAAATCTCTACTACCTCCTGGTGGCAGAGATTTGCTGTCTGTGCACACAGGAGAGATGCTGATGGGCTGAGGCCTGATTATCTCACGTCACTGCAAAGGTTTTGGTGTCTTCAGATCTGTTCTGTGGTTCCTCAGAGCTCCCAGTGACACATTATCCACAGCTTTTCCTTCTCACATTTCTTCCTGCCTACATCAAATCAATTCCTTTTGGCTGCTCCACACCTCTGGGCAGTTAAGCCACAATGGAAGATCTCTGCCTCCTTCCTTTTGGCACACCTTGTGCTGTTGGAAAGTGATCTCTCCACACCCACTCTCAAAACATAGAGATGGAAACAGGTGATGTGACTTGGCCCTAGCAATAAAATGAGTACTGTCCCCTGCCCTTCACAGGTCCTTCAGATCAGTGTGCTGTAGAAGGATGGAAGTTAAGCCCCTTCTGATGTCCAAGACTGAATCAGAGCACATCCAAAATGGCTCTGAAGTTTTGTGTGACTTGAGCCCTCAGTGTCACCAATGAATACCTGTGTGACTTGGCTTGGGAAAAAACATCATCCTGGTGCTTCTGAAGGCTGGGATGTCTCATCCTGAGTCACTTCCAGGAAGCAGAAGGCTGTTGCTGTATCCCAAGGCTGATTGCTGTATCCCAACTCTGGATTTGCTGACTGCCTGTTCTGAATTATCCAAATTGTACCTGGAATGGGATAGGGCAGCACAACTCAACAGAGGCGGGGGGCAACCACTCAGACTGGTCTCTGTGTGTGTGCATATCTCCTTTCAAAACATGCTGGTTAGTCAGGAAGATAAATATGTGGAGAAAGAGAGGCTCCCAGGCTGGGGATGGCACCTTTAGCTGTGCTCTGCTTTCCCTGTCAGCCTCAGGAGGATGGTACATCACCTTTTGGAGCAGTACAGCTGCAAGCTGAGCCTTTTTGCTCTTGGGAATGAGGTTTTTATGGCGTGAACTGTCTGTGGAGGTGAGGTTGATTTTTATCCTTTGCTTTCCATCTGTTTGCCGTGCTGGGCTAAGTCAAGCAGATCACAGTCAGCCCTGACTGCCCGGCCCAGCCTGCTGGCTCTGCCATACTGCCAAGCAGCACTGACATCCCTGACCCCCTGCAGAAGGACCTCGTGAATTCAGACTGCCTGGATGTGCTCCAGTCGGCTTTGTCACGTTTTTGCACCTTTGCCATGTGACAGATCTGGCTGGAGCCCTGCTCACCCTCCTCTTTGGGCTCAGACCTCATGCCAGGTTTACAGCCCAGCGCTGTGAACTCTCTTCTGCCTCACAAATGGACATGTTGGATTTGTGGCCTGCTGCTGGTGCTCCATGTGCAGCCCCTGCAGCAGCACTGCATCATTCCTAAAGTCCTTGCCAAAGGAGCCCAGTCCCCTTCCCCCAAAGAACCCCAGAAACTTGTCTCAGTGTCCTTTTCCAGGTCTCATCACATACTGCAGCCCCACTGCCCAGAGAATTCACTCCTGAATCTCATATGCCTGCAATCTGAGATGTCTCTTGAAAGGACATTAAAAACAAAACTGGAAGAGTCTGACCAGTATCCTAAAAAAAAAAAAAAATGTCATGAGCTTTTTGCTTAATCTTTGCTGCAAAACATATTTGGAGACTTTATTCTCCTGCCTTTGCAGCTACTTCATAGCCACGGGAGAAAACCTCCATCAACTGACCCTTTCTCTAGAGGATCAGTGGGTAACGTCTGCATTTTAGAATCTGGTTTCTCTCTGGAAACGCCTTGTATTAGACACATAGGGAAAGAAATCTGGTGTCCCGCTCCCTCTGCTGGTACAACTCTTCAGCCATTACCTCGTACCAAAGGCAAAGCTGTTCCAGTACTGTTCTCCAGCACCTGACCTGGCCCTGCCCTTTGGAGAGCTGTCAGTGTGTCCAAGGACAAAGCTTGGGAGGCACAACGGATCTCTTCTGCAAACAGTTTTCTAATGAAATCCAGTTTATTCCCAGAATATTTTATGGCTGTCTCTGAAATTTCTGTGTGAGCTCTTCTATTTGTAGATTTATTTCTGTGTCCACAGAGACACCTGCTGCTCCCCAAACTTTTCTACTGGTATTTTTCACTGCTTCCATAAGTGTTTCAAAACTCACATCGATCTCCAGATCTCTTCCTTCAAGATCACCCAATCTGTTGCTTGGTTCTTTTCTGTGCTTCAGCCCTCAGAGGCAGGATCCCAGTGTAGATATCTCATTTTTTCCTTCTTACTGGTATTTTATTTAGAGAGCTTTCCAGACTGCTAACAAGCCCTGGGCAACCATTCCATCTGATATTCTTTTTTATAACAAAGCTCCTTTTCCCATGTTTGCCAAATGCCACGCATCTCTTTAAAGTTGAATGTGGCTGCAGGGCCAGGAGGAAAATAGCAATGTGGTTCTTCCTTTAGTGATCAAACACATTACACCAAAGTTGTTTAAATAGGGTCTTTGGTCTTCACAGTGATCAGAGTTTGGCTTGTGTTTCTAATTTGTATGTCAAATATCAGTACAGACCAACCTATTGTGCAGCCAGAATGAGCTGTCATGTTGAAATACTGATCCAGAAAACATCCAAACTGATTGCTATTAATCACATAAATGATGAAATCTTTCATCAAGAACAGAGCCAGCTGTTAATGTTTTTAGCTAAATATATTACTTTTAAATTCTAACACTTCTTACTGTTTTCCAGCATACTGCAATGTTTTTCAGTGTCTGGATGTGATTAATTTTCTGCTGCTCCCTCTTGCCATATGTGAATCTTTATCTTTACAAAAAAAAAAAACAACTCCTGAATTTTTCTTTACTCAGGAAGAAAAAATGCTCAATTCATACCCAACACTGCTGGCAACATCATTTTTCAGTAACAAAAATGGTACTTGGGGTGTCACTGAGATCTATGTGAAGGGGTGCCACAAAGCACTGGTTCTGTAGCAGGTTTTTTTATTTTATTCTATGTTTTTTAAATATGATACTTGTCAGAAGTCATGTTCTAGGGCAGGAAACCTTCTCCAGTGACAGCCAGGGCAGTGCTGAGTTTCTGTTTCAAGTGTAACATGGAACTGAGACATTTGCTCACATAATCTCTAAAAGAAATTAGTTTACTAAACTCAGGGCTGTGACTATTATACTATTGAAGTTTGGAGAAGTAATAACCATTTCCTATCACTTGGTGTGAAGAATAACTGGCTTTGCAGTCATTTTCCATTGTTTTTAATAAATTACCTCCCTGGAAGCTCTTTACTTGTGGTATAAATCTCCATTTCAAGGAGATGTCATAAGTATCTGAAACTTCTGTTGATACTCTCAATTTGTTATCTCAAGAGCAGGGACTGCTAGGGTTAAGGTTATAAGGCCAAGCACCAAGAGGTTCAGAAGCACCAGCCTGTGCCATCAGGACTGTGCCGGCTGGGTTTTTACCACCTGTGAAATCATTCCTGGTACCCACCCTGCTGTTGTGAAGCAGCCCTGACAAGCCCCAGCTGCCCTGTGCAGCTGCCCCACTTCCAAAAGCTGTGTTATTTACGTCAGTCATGTTATGTTAAAGTGAGTTATGCCAGTTTAAAGGGTGCCTCTTCCTCCTCATCCCTTTCTTCCCCCTTGTCTTGGACCCTGAGCCATCCCCATCCTTCCTTCCCCACACATCCCCTCTCACATCTCCAAGGCTTAAAAAGTAGCACAGCCTCAAAGCTGGCTTTTACTCATCCTCCCAAATCCAAGCCCACATTCCAGGAAATTGCTGTACACTGTTTTTCCCACCAGTCTCTTACCTCCTAGAGCTGCTGACACAGTGGGGACAAGACACCAAGTCATTATTTTTCCATGCTCTGTGTGAGAGCTGAGCCCCTGTTTCCCACAGAGCACCAAGCCTCTGCACTGAACATGAATTACTCCCTGGGGGACTTTTCTGGGATGCTCATCCCAAAAGCAACTGGGAGTTTTGCAAACAAAGTAACTTTTTAGACTTCACAACATGCCTCTAGCATTTTACACACAGGGAAGTAGGTGCAGAGACAAAGGTACCAATTTTCCAGGTATTTAGCTGTGGTTTAGCACTTTCTGTGTTCAAGGCACAGCTCTCAGTGTCTTCAGGGGTAGCTTGGAAAGCTTGGGGAGCTCAAGACATCCCCAAATCAAGCCTAGTAGGTGTTTGAGTGGACCTCACAAAACAAATAATTGATAATCACTGACCTCAGGGGATAAGAAACTTGCTTATCACCCCTCCTCCTGTTTTGGTTGCCTTGCCATGGATTGCTTGGCAATGGAACACTAACAAAGGCTTTGCTTTCTTGGAGCAAAAATTAATCTCCTAAACAGAACCTGAAAGACCAAAACCTCTAGGACAACATCACTCAGTGAGATACAGGAGGAAAACCAGACCAAAATTATGTAGTGCAGACAAAGACATATCATGTCTGTTGAAAAAAACCAAAAGACAAACACAAATGCAAGCAACCAGTTTGAAAAGTAGCCTCAAAATGCTACTTAAGAGACTACAAAAACATCAAAACAAACCCAGAGGAATCTGTAATACTCAGAATTATGATGGAAGCTGAGGGAACTACAAGCACTTGTAATTCCTTTTCAGTGTCAGCAATAATCAATGCCAGTTGTGTACCAAGGGGCTGGGCTGTCCCTCCTCCTGTGCCATATCCACTCTGAACCCCTCCACCTTCCTCTGCTCCCTTCTGGGTCTGCTTCTTATCTTTCCAGGACACTTTCCAACACTGAGCCAGAGAATCCAGCTTTTTGCTGACTTGATCACAAGTTGAGCTCATCACCTTGTACCTGAAAGGATTTTTCTTCCTACAAGCCTTGTGCAAGTCAGTTCTGAGGAGAACTTGTCAGAAAGGGGGAGAAGAATTATCACACCTTCCTTGAGCTGTTCCAAACATCCTTGTTAAGTCTAAACTGAATCTTTGCATTCCTGCTGCAATTAATGAAGATAAGCAATTCCACAGGGTGCTTCATCCCATCCTCATCCAAATGCCTCAGACAGGTGGCAGGACATTTTTCCCTGATTGCTAGGCTGCATCTAAAAGGAGTTTTCTTCCATGATTTTTCTGAATGTCTGTAGCATGTCTATAAACGAGGTCTTAAAACAACAAGTTCCTCACATTAAAATGATATTGCAAAAGGAAATCTATTTTGCTGCTTTAAAACCTCACACTTGACCACTTGATAGTGGCCCTTTGTCTCTTCATTATGAGAAACAGTGTTTTTCCTAATGAAGAGACAAAGTGTTGAACTCCTCCCTTAAATCTTCTCCATGCTCCTGCTGCTTTTACACAACTCCATCATATTCTCTCCATTTTAATCTCTGTTCCAGGCTGAAGGGCCTTATTTACTTCCCTTTTCCTCGTACAGAAGTTGCTCCATATCTTTGGCCATCTCTGATGTCCTTCACTGTGTCTTTTTCTAGTTTGTTTTATCTGAGATGTCCTTTCTGAGCTGGGAGAGCAGCGCTGCACACAATGTAATGCAGACATACTGTGAATGTGCAGAAAAAGGCAAGTGAGGGTTTCTGATTTGTTATCTGCTCTTCCTTATAACCCTCCCATGCTGTTTTCATTTTTGAGCACCTCTGGAAGTGTTGCCACAGCTTTTAAGATTTCTTTTCTGGATTGTAGCAGCCAACAGAGAGCTTCTCTTTAGGAATGCTTTGTAAGAATATATTCCTCTGTATATACTACCTGTGAATATCATCTTGCATTTTACCATTTCATTAGTATCTAAAAATCCTTTACTTACAATTTTCTCTGCATTTTTAACCACCCTGAGGAGAAGGATCCTTGATGACACCCCTAATAGATGCCTCTCATTCACCATCATGTCCTAACTGGTACTTCAAGGAAGATTAAACAAAAAAAAAAAAACCTCAAAAGTCTTAGAAAGCATCACAATAATTTCCATGATTTGTGACTCATGGGAAATGTCTGGCTACCAGTGTGACTTTAGGCCAAATTTCAAGTCCTCTTGCCTCAGGCTTCCTCAGCTGTGAAACAAAAGATGCATTTAGTACATGGCAGAGGCCACAGAACTTTGTCCAGCTCTTTCCAGGTTCAGCCTCACAGGCAGCCAGAGCTCGTGCATGTCCTCAGGATGATCTCCTGTCTCCCTGAGATTTCTCCTGATGGAGGATACCAAAGTGACTCGCCCAAAGGGACACTTAGTGTCATCAGGGAAAAATAAAAAAATCAACCTTGTATTCTCATATTGAATCTGAAGCAGAGCACTGTACCAGGGACTAAGAAGAAATTAACTCTCTCCCAGCCAAAATCAGGACATAAACCTAAGTTTATAGACTCCCTTAAAAGTCTGTTCTCTTTTGTAAGTACCTTGTAGGTCTGCAGAGGATGATTTATATCCATTATGGGTTTTCATTTCAGATCCCAGCAGTTACCCACTCCAGCAGCCTGGGCAGCAAAGGGTGAGGTTACATGAGCAGGGGTAGTAAAGGAATGATAAACCACTGCATCTCCAGGCCGGATCCAGCAAGGATCCTTGTCAAAAGTCCCTCTTCAGCTCTCTCATACCCCTTTAGGTACTGAAAGGTTGGTTTTCCTTGCTTTTGCTGGCTATTTCCCTAATATTTCCAAGCTACACTGCACAGTTTGACAAACCCAGTCCTTCTAAGCCTTTGTTTCAAGATTCACTTGCACTAAGGGACATTTGGGAGCAATTAGAGTGGCTTTTACAAACCAGTCATTTTTCTATTTGCAGTTCAGATGCTGATAGTAAATATGACAAAGGGGCACTAAACCTTTAAGTAGCTCAAAGTATTGCTGTGCTCAGAGCAAGGCAAACTGAAAGAGAAGCCAGAAGAATACTTATGCAGACCACGTTATCAGGAACATTTAAGGAGTCTGCATTTATAAAGAAAAATTCTTACAGTCAGTTATTAGCCAATAAGTGGAGCAGTTCATTGGCAAAGACACAGAAATACACAGCAGGCTACTGGAGCTCTTAGGGAAAATACAATTAACTTGGTAACAAAATTAAATATAGTCGATCTATAATAAGTGTGAGCAGCTTATAGTAAACCCAAAGGGAGTATTAAGAATTCAACCCATCAATCATCACAGCATGTAACCACCCCTGGACAACATTTCTAAGAACCTGTTTGCAATTTTATGTCTATTCCAGTTACTATATGAATAAAACTGATCCTTGATTGATTTTTACTGCTATGACTCCTTGAATTTCAGTTCTTCACACTAGTGATTTAATTTCACATTTGGATATTATTAGTCTTTGCACACATATGAACTGTTGCAGTGTTCTTGCAAACCCTTTGGGCTTTTGTCACCTCTGCCAAATAAACTTTGACAAGGTTTTCACCAAAATGCAACTTGCTTTCTCCATCTGAAAAATCTGGATAATGGTATGACTGTTAATTATAAACAACTGGAAACCTAAGGCTGCATCATGGAAATATCTTTGTAATGCTGCAGTCCCCTCTCCTTTCACCTCACCTAAATTAATCACGAGTAATGCCACAAACTTGGTGAAATTTTTATGGTAAAATCCCAGCAGAAGAGAAGATGCATCTCCAATCATTCTAAAGAAAAAAAAAAAAAGATATCCATAAGATTGTATCTTACACAAATCAATCTTGTGGGAAAAAAAAATTGCTGCCTGCTCTGTCTTGCCAGGATAATCCAGTTTGGGCTCCACAGTGGTGATTTGAAGTTGCAACACGTTCACTCAGCAGCTTGTCATTCTCCATGGATTGCCTTCACCATCACAGGACAGAGAAACTTACTTTGTCTGGGCCCTGTGAAGAGGCCCCACAACTTCAACCATGAAAATGCAGTTCCCTGCTTTATGTGCCCTCATAACCATAGATCAGTTTGTTTCTCTCACCCTGGATGAAGCTCAGCACTGACACAGTTCTGATACCTGAGTCCTCTGCTGCTCCTGACAGCCCAACCCCTCACAATCCCAGCTGAACAGAGTTTTTCCATATGTTCCCCTGGAAAACATAATGCTCTGTTCCTTCTGTTCAAGGCCACTTTATCCCAGGGAGTCAGAAGTGTCTGTAAGTGGAAATCTCAAATTCCAAAAGACACTGAGGCTCTGTGACCATTCCTAAGTCTGCCTTTGTACTTCCAGAGCCCTCCAGCATGTGCTGGTTCCTTTGCCCTGAAGAAACATGGAGACACTACAGTTCCCAGCAATTCACACAAGGGTGAGGAGATCTGTTCCAACCCCAGCTGGAAAACTGCAGAGGCACTTGAGAGGTCAAGTATTGGCCATGGCCAGCACTGCCTTCTTTCTTCCTGGCAGCTTCCCAGCTCCTCCTCACTCTGCCCAGGGTCTGGAAGGGGTCTGATGCTGCCCAGGGTCTTTTGAGAGTGGTCTTGGAGAGAAGGTTTGGGCTTCTTTTCTTATCCATCTCTATTCATAAATCAAGGAAAGTGCTGCAGGAAAATTCCCACAGTTGGAAGCATTTTAAACTATAGTCTCCAGCCAAGGCAATTCCAGAGAGGAGCTGGAATCAGTCACTGAGCAGGCTGGTAACCTGTGAGAACTGTGGGATGAGGATCTGAGGAGCTGAGTGAAAGTCTTTGCTGGAGATGTTTTGATCCCAGCAGTGTGTTTCCTTTGGAAATACTGATCAAAGGCTCTCCTTCCACAGTTTCCTCTCTAGGCCTGCTCAGTAATCACCCAGAGCGCAAGAAAAAAAAAAAAAAAAGACAAAAAAAAAATTGCCACAGCCCACTAACTGTTGGTTTTCCTAAAGCATTATTCCAGGGGAAAACCTGCACCAGTTGCTCTCCAGGGTGAAAAAAAAAATTTGCCTCCATGCTCTGTGCATTTGGAAAATGCACACATTGACTGCGCTCTCAGAGCCCAGGGGCTGTTTGTGCCCCAAACCAAGGCCCACAGGGACCCTCTAAAAATCCCTCTCAGCACCAGGAGTGGGGCACAGACCAGTGGTAGAGAGAGCAGTAGGGAGAGGCACAGACCTTGAATAAAGTATATTTTACAATCTGCAGGACATGGCACCAGCTCAGATAATGCAGAGCATCCTCCAGGACAGCCCAGAGTAGCCCTTATTCATCTGAATTGTCTTGCTGAATCACTCCAAGGACTTGACCTTTTTTCTGCCCATTTACACTGCTCAGGGTGCCATGAGCTTGCTTCCTTTAGCAGAACCAAACACTGTCTTCCTTTTTTTACCCCTTTTCTCCCTGCCTTCACCACCAACACTCAATCCAAGGATTGGCAGTAGATCAAGGGAAGAGTCTACAAGCTCTCAGGTTGGCTGGTGGCTTATTTCTTACCCAGATAATTCCCCAGTCCAAATGCACAAGAGTGGAGGGTCCATGGGGATGTTCCAGCAGGCATTAATTAGCTGCCAGTGCTGGAGATGCTCCTCCATTCCTGGGAGCTGTGCAGGTGATATGAGGGTGGCAAAGATGCTACCAAGGTGGATCCTCCTCACTGCAAAAGTGTTTCATAAACACAGCTAAATAAAATCATGAAACATTGCTGTTTAATGTCTTTGGAGCAAGGCTGTGCTGCTGCTCAAAGTGATGACTCCCCTGGCACTTGTCAGGTTTTTAAGAGAAGCAAAAAAATCCTGCTGCCTTCTGAGCAAGCACAGCCATATCTATTTTAAAAAAGTAACATGCATCCTCTCAGGGAAGTGTGCAGCTGTCAGAGCAGAGCAGGTCACAGCAGCATTTGATCTATGGACTCTAGAACTACTGGTGGACATCACGTCCTTTATGGGCTGTCATGTGCCTCTTTTTGTCAGTATCTAGCAAATTATTTCATTTGTAGCCACTACTATTTTTGAAAGGACTCTCTGCTTTTGAATAGACCATTAAAATAATGGTTCAGTCTCCAGCCTCACCAGGAGCCACCACAAATTGACAGACGGGCTGCAAGGACAGTATGAACAGGCTTTGTGGCCATGACAGCATTTGGTGACATTCTTTTGCCATGTCCCCATCCCAAATGAGAGCTTCTGCAGGTGAGCAATGGAGCATCTCTGGTTGAGACAAGCTACTCCTGGCTCCTCAACAGCACCTTCTGATCCGTGTTTAGATCCAGGTGCCCTGAAGCACAAACAGCACTCACAGCCCAAGTGACACCAAAGCTCTCCAGGCCCATGGCTGAAGCTCTCCTGTGGTGGCACATAAAACCCAGACTGGACCAACACCTTTATTTTTTCCTGGGACCTTTCCCCTCTCTTACATCTGATCCTAAAGATCATCTCAAGCATCTCTAAAGCAGAAACCATTATTTTCTTGCCCAGAAAATTGTGGCGGACCCACCCCTGAAAGTGTTCCAGGCCAGGCTGGACAGGGATTGAAGCAACTTGATCTAGTGGAAGGTGCCTCTGTCCATGGCAGGGGATGGAACTGGATGATCTTTAAGGTCCTTTCCAACCCAAGCCATTCTGCGATCTGTGATTTTATGACACCACCTCATCACCCAAAGCTGTTTCCTGAAGGGAACTCACCAGGCCACCACCTCCCCTCTGCCTCGACACTGCCGTGGATCCCAAATAGGCTGAATCTGCAGTGGAGTGAGGGATGCTGGATGAGCCAGGAGGAGAAGCCAGAGGCAGATCAGCCCTCCCTGCTTTGTGTGTGAGACTTGGCAGGTCTGTGGCTTGCACTTCCAACAGGCTGCTGAAAGAAAAGGGCCTCATTTGCCTTGAAGCGGTGGGAGTTCAGGTTATGTACAGCCTCACTCTTTGCCTTGAAAAGCCTCTGTTAATAGAGAGGAGTTGGAGGGGAGCAGCAGACAGAGACATCACAGGCACGATCCTCCCCATCAGTGGCACTGCCGCTTGCCAGGAGGGTTTCTCATGCAGCCTGCACCTGTGATGTGTATTATATTCCATGAAAAGAAGGGAAAATGTCAAGTTTAGAACATCTTGGCTATTTCCAGAGGTATAATGCTATTGCAGCTCTGAGGTGACATGCAGGAGAGGCTGCTTCCTGTTCCCAAGAAGCAATTCAGGGGCCAGCTCTTGAGGAGTCAGCTGAGTAATAATAAAACCAATCCCAGAAGCTCCTCATTTAGCTCCTTTTAATCATCAGGGCTCCCTACATCTCATCCCGAAGTGCCAATTGTTGGCCAGAGCACACAGGTGAAGGGCTCTGACCTTGTGTGTCACTTCCCACCCTCTGGCATCCCAAAGGCAGTATGTTCCAGGGCAGCCACGAAATTTGTTGCCCTGCCTGTAACTCATTTTCCTGTTGCATCTGCAGCAACAGAAGAAACTCGGGCCTCATTTCCTGGATCACCCTTCAACAAATGAATCATCATTCCCCCTCCAAAGGAGCTTAAAAAACATCCACTAAACCATTTGCTCTGTGATCCTTCATGAGATGCTCCAGGTATCCACTTCAGCATCCAATTTCTCAGGACACCAGCATAGCAACAACTCCCTTCTTATTGGGGATATTGTTTTAAAGGACAGAATAATCAAACATCACACACAGGTTTTCCTTCAGCACTGGCAAAGAAAATCCCTTTAATCTGAAATATGATACATCCTGATCAGGTGCAAGGGAGGGAGGAAAAAGAACCAGATCAGAGAGACTTTACTTTCATGTGGCTATAAGATAAATCATCATCCAGGGCAAGTAATGGTAGTAATTGTAACTCCCCTTTGCGTTTTACAGCACATCAGAGACCTGTGAGGGCTGAGATGGCTCAATAGCTACTGAGCCTCCCAGGCTCCAATTACCCTTCTCCCTGCTCTCAGTATCAAAGGCAAAAAATTGCTTTCTTCATGCTAAATGATCTGCAGGGTGGAGGCAAATGGGCAAAAGGACTTGGAGGAATTATCGTGGGCTCTGCTGTGCCCAGGTCTCATCTGTTTCTTCAGCTCCTTAGAGAGGAGGAAGGGCAGTAGGAAGGTGTGGGACTGAAGGTGCTTTTTGCACCTCGCCCACCCTGTGATGAGCTGGCTATTTGCTTTAGGAAAAAGTAAAATTAATCTGTGCTCAGTTTAGTCTTTGGACACTGCAGTGTATCAGAGAGGAAGAAACAAATTGCAGAGAAAAACATTGTTTTCTTCGGACACTGCACTTCCACTTAGGAAGAACACCCTGCAGCACTGTCATGGGCAGATGGACATGAGCCTGTCAGGGGAGCCATTTTCCCTCTTAAAAAAGGGATAACCAAGGCTGATTAAATTAATTTGCTTGTGGATCACCCAGCAATCTTGTGGCATGGGACCTTCAGTCTCCAGTGTCCCAGCCAGGGCTTGGCTTCTCATGCCCTGCTGCTCTCCTATGAGCAGACATCCCTTTGTCTCCTGATACTTTTCCCTCCTCCCATGTAGCACAAAACCTGCCAGGATGCTCAGCCATGAAGCAAATCTCTGTCAGGTACTTGTATCTAATCAGGCCATGCCCTCCCCATCTGTTAAATAAACTTTAAATTAATTAGTGGAAGGTGTCCCAGCCCAGCCACTTCACACTTGCAGTGCTTCTTGTAGTTGCGTGGCTGTGCAAATGTTCCCATTGCTGCCTGAAACGTGGCAGGGCCAGCCAGCTCTTGACAATATCCCTGGGTTTGCTGGATGCAGATTTTAATTAATCATTGGGACTGGCAGCGTTTCCAGTGCTCAGGTTCACTTGCTAAATAAATCCAGGCTGATCACTGCATCACTTCCCTTCTCCACTGCATCAATTTTTGATGTCTTATACACTCATTTGCTGCTGACTAGGCCCAAAATTACATCTTTTGTTTCAATTTTGTCTTAAAAGCAGTGGCCATAACATCAAGAACAGCCAGGTAAGGAAGAGCCTTTCCTTCACCATTCTTCAGATCCAATGTTCAGCCCGTAAAACCACACCAATATTTTATTTCCATAGTGTCAGCTGAGATCCCTCTTCCACAGAAAATTCCCAAACTGGTTTTCTCATGAGGACCAGTGTCAGGGCTTGGGGTTTGCCATGGCAGTAGAGCTCACAAGCAATCCACACTTGCAGATTTTAGTTCCAGATTCTGTTAGGCTGGGATGTCCAGAAGGGAGTCTTATGCAGGTTCTAAAAATGTTCCATGGATTTCCCAACGCCCTAAACATGCCTAAAGCTCTCTCTGGATCATGGCATGTTGGCAGACCCTAAACCTTCAGTGCCTTGAGCCACCAAATACCTGTGGATGTTGTTCAGCACCACAAACCCCAGTATGGCTCATAGCCCTTTGCTTTGTTATAAGGTAAATGTGAAATTATTATATAATATTTTTCCTGTTTCTGTATTCTGCTATCAAAAAAAAAAAAATAAAAATCCTCCTTTGTATCTTCTGGCTCAGTATTTCCACAGCCTCATCTCCTTTCTATATCAGATGTTTCAGGGTAATAGTTGTATATTTTTAAGCCCAGTATCCTGACAGCAAAACAAATATCCAATTAAATACTTATTTTTAATAGATGCTGTACAGCTTACATGCAGCCAAATCCCTTGATTGGCGTTTTGTTTTTCATGCTATTACCCACATTCCTCACTTCCAGTTCTAGAGGAAAGTCTTCTGTAGCACATGCATCCCCTCCTGCAGCCCCATGGCAGGGACCTCCTGCCCAACAGGCAGACCCCGTGAGCCATGGGGGGTTTGGAAGCTTTTTCTCTCGCTGACAGCAAGGACAAAACATCCAACAAACCTCTGCCACCCTTTCTCATTGTCCAGAGGAGCCGTAGACCTGGCCATAAATAAATTCCACGTGCCCAGCACTGAGGCACAGCACAGCTTTCCCTCATTCCAGCCTGGATTCAGTGATGCATTTTACTACCTCCCTCCTTTCCATTTACCATAAACCCAAGACCAGAGTATTTTTTTATGCAGATCTCCTTGGCCATGGCTGTGTCTTGAATATAATTTTTTTTTCTAGTTAACTCTTCACTCCTGATCCTGCTGAAGTGGGGCAGGTCCAAATCCCTCTGGGATGCAGTATTGACATTGCTGGTGTATTATTTAGTCTCACAAACTACAACCCCACCAGCAAATTCCCCAGCTCCCTGTGCCCAAATTACCTTGTTTGTCACCACAAACCCATCCTGGATGTTCATGCAACAGTGCAGCTCCCATTCTGCAGCCCTGTTGCTGCTCTTGTAAAAAAAAAATCCAATTTCTGGGTATTTCAGTTGAATTTCAGCCGTTATCCAAGTGAGATTTAACCAGACAGGAATGTAATGCAGTAAGTCAGTGGAATGGAAGACTGTTATTTGCTTTTTTTTTTTTTTTTTAATATTAAAAATGCAAACTAAATAATCTGAAGGGAAAAAATTAAATCAGAAACCCTGAAATTGCTTCCATGAGTGCAGATTAAGTTATGGAAAGAATAAAACACAACTCCATGGGTAGATGATCTCCAGAGGCACATCAATAACTTTTAAAGGGCATACTGACCATCAAGAATGAACCTTGGGAAAATAGCTAAAAATGAAAAAATATCTGGTTGACACATTATTTAAAATAAGGATTTTTCAGCTTCTTGATCTAAAGTACAGTTAAACCCAGTGATCTAAACATTTTGACTGCAGATCCCAGGTCAGATTATAGCCTGATGATAGCAAATGTTGTCATTCTTGAGACTTTGCTAGTGTAACAGAAGATGTTTTAAATTTACAGCAGGCATTCTTGACTTAATTCTGAATTTCCTTTTACATAAGTAAGGTGACAATTTTGCAGGGATTTAAATTTATTTTAACCCATTTCCAATTTTCCCTCCTTTAAAGAACAAAAAAATCTGTTAACATCAGCCTCTTTTGTTGCCCATTTCCATTTCCTCTGCCTCAGATGAAGTGAAATCTTTAGTGAAGAGCCTTGTTGACTGTAGTCTACCCTTCCAGTCATTTTGTATTATAGATTCAGAAAATTAGTACAAGTAAGGCTCTGCTCCTGAATGCTGGCCCAACACGGAGGTTAACATTCCTCTTCATGCACAATAAGCAAGACCCAGGAGTTTTCTGGGGTTTTTTTTAGAAAGGGACAGTCAAAAGCTGCCATTAATCTCCATTTATGTCCCTCCACAGCCCCCATGCCAAAGCTGCAGCAGCCCAGCACTGCCAGGAGCTGCTCAGGTCTTTGGCAACTTTTTAGTGTCAGAGAACCACAGAATCACTAAGGTTGGACAAGACCCCTGAGATCAAGTCCAATCCTTCCCCCAGCACTGCCAAGCCCACCACTGACCCATGCCCCCAAGTGCCACTTCCACGTGGCTTTTCAATCCCTCCAGGGATGGTGATTCCACCACTGCCCTGGGCAGCCTTTTCCAGAGCTTAACAACTTTTTCTGTGAAGAAATTTTTCCTAATATCCAACCTAAACCTCCCGTGGTGCAACATGAAGTCATTTCCCTTTGTCCTGTTGCTTGTTACTTGGGAGAAGAGACCAACCTCCCCCCCATGAATATTCCTGCTTGGACTTCATGGCTCTGCTGAATGTGGCCTTTCAGCAACCATCCTGATGCTAAGAAGCTTTGTCTGGACAGAAGGAGAGCATGGCACATTTCCATCCTTCTGGGAAGAGATTTTTACCAGGAAATCAGACTAAGACCCAAGTCAAAAAGACTTAAAGTAAATCAGAAAAAAACGTAGTGCCTGGCAGGTGGAAAACTTGAGTTGCAAATACCACGTGGAGCACTGGGCACCCAGCACTTATCATTAAGAAAGGAAGTGTTTCTTCTGGGAACATCTCTGCTGACTCCCTGCTGCTGGCTGAGACCCAAACCCTTTCCTTGGGATGGCATCACCACTGGGGGAAAAAAAGGGGAAACCACTGCAAGCCTTAAGGAAGCTGAGAGCGAACATCCCTGTGCACTGAAATCCTGCCCAGGAGGTCCTTAAAGTGCTTGTGACCCCCACATGTGCTGGGGGTTTCACAGTGGGAGGATGAGATTTGCCTCGAAGTAAAGGAGGTTTTTTGTGCCTGGCCCTGATCCTGGTGTGTGCCTCCACCACCAGAACAGGCAGGGAGTGCCTTTGGCTTGTCCTTCCCAAAGATATTGGTGAAAACAGCCCCAGAGCTGGGCTGTTGCTGCTGCTCTGCACAGTGTCCTGCTTGTGACTGAATTAGGCTGAGCCCTGTGCCAGACTCATGCTGTGCTTTGCTCATCCCCAGGGAACCCACAGAGAGCAGGAACCCCAATGATTTCCAGGACATCCAGCTCATCCCCTCCATCAAAGCACATAAAATAGCTGCAAATGCAGGACTTCTGCAGCCTCAGAACAGATCCACACACGTTTATATTGGGTTTTTTTATTACAGTCTCTCCCCTCTCCCCCATTTTCACAAGCCCCTGGCTTGCTTGGCAGAGTCAGAGACATTAGAAGGAGACCAGCGGATGGACAGAAGCTCTCAGTGAGGCAGCGAGATCACAGAGAGTAATTTCCTTAGGAAATAAACCTAGGGGAAAAGAAACATTGTCATTGTTTATCTTATTTCAGCAGGTCTTGTTTTTGATTTTGAAAAATCCAGCAGTGCAGCAAACAGCTTCATGAATATACAGATTGTTTTTGGCAACTACCAATTAGCAAGGAATGTGTTCATGCAATCCCCAAGCAGCAATTTCCCTGGGAATTTCTTGTTTTGAACAAGCCATTTTCCATTAGAAAAAAATCCACACAGTGACAAACAGTTCTTGCTGGCTCTTGTTAGTGGAGGGAGATGGGAGGAGGGGAGGCAGCCACCCTGTTACTGGGGTCTTGGAAGATTTGGGCACAGACAAATAAAAAAAGGGACAAAACAGAAAGAAAAAATGTCCTGGAAGGCACAGAGATGTCACTTGTGGGGCTCATTCCTGCCATTGCAAACCACACCAAGGGACTTTGGGGTGTTATTCATGACAGCCTATGGCAAACGCCTACCTCCAGGTAAATCCTACCCACAAAGTCCCAGGCTGAGGTTCCCTGCAGCTCCTCCAACCCCTGCAAGCCCAGCCTGAGTCCTGGCACTGACCATGCAGCCTGGAGAAAGAAACACAACACTCAAGTCTTCCAAGCATCACTTCACAGCTTTGCCTGAGATACAGTGAATGAACCACAGATCAGGGAGATGAGGCACCTGAAGTCAGCTATGATGGACAGCTTTTTATTTCCCCATGTTTTCACTTAACAAAGTGCTCCATTCCATAGTTACAGGATGAGGAGCTGTCCCTGTCAAAATAGAAAACCACAAGGAAGCACGAGGACTGCTAACACCCCTCTGTGGAAGCAGTGCAGTCCAGAGAAGCCTCACCAGGGTGAACATCTGGCCTCAGAGACGCCTGTGGCAATCAGCAGCTGTGTAGTGGAGGTGCATTCCTTCGAGGCAAGAGCTGCCAGGCAGGCTGGTTCCTCCTGTCAGAGACGGGGCTGGAGGTGCCAAAGCTGTTGTGTGATGCCTACAATAAATTCTGGCTTGTGCTATTAGGAAAATGCACAAGAGAGGTGAGTGTCTTGTCCTGTGTGGAGTCCAGGGGTTGTTATTGCTGTAGTGAAGGCGCCATTGCAGTCGTGCCAATGCCACCACCCTCAGCACACAGGGCTTGCAGTTCAGCCAGCATGGAGGATGAGGAGGGCCCTTCCTGGCTGCTTTCCTTGCCCTGCCTCTTCCAGAAGAACCTGCTGGTTTGGCAGTGCAGAGGTACAGATTAAATCAGCTTCTGCTCCCACCTGAACCCCCCTCCCTGCTGACATCTCATCGTTTCAGGGGGATGAATCAAACTTCAGGAGCTGTGCAGAGAATATTTTTAAGAGCCCAATCCAAAGTCTATTGGCCTTGAATGAGAAGGGAAGGGGCTGAATGGTGCTTGTGCTTTAAGGACCTGTAGATACTGCACTGATGCCAAGGAAACGCTGTCTGAGCTACAAAGGCCCCCACAAGCTTCTCTTGAGCCAAGGCTGGTTCTGACTGTCCACCTTGCTTCCAGGTTAAGCTGAAGACTTGGAGAGCCTCCAGGGCTGAACAAAACCAACTGTTCCACAGAAACTTCCATTCCAAATGGCCATGGGTTGGCATCTCTGCACTGCTGGGCAGCTCAGGAAGTTGGCCAGCAGAGGTCAGGTCCCATCCTTGGGTGAAGGACTTCAGAGCCAGAATCAGGCCTGGCAGTAAAGATGGGCCACAAGAAAAACCTTTGGGAAACCCACCTAGCTCCTAAGCCTGCCTCCAGACCAAAGAGCACAGACCAGAGAGCCCACAGTGAACTGGGCATGCAACTGGACCTCCCTTCCTTGCTGACTTCCAGCATCCAAGCCACCCCTGCCACGTCGTCTCTGAGGAAAGATTGGTTCTGAGGACACCAGGGCCCCCCACAGAAGCAGTAAAATTTCACCATTCTGAGTGGCAGTGTTGCCTTAATTCCTTAAATTCATTATGCTGGAGAGGGAGAAGAGAGACAGGGAAACTGATTGCCCCTGCAGAAAGGCAGTGTTTCCCAAACTGTGGATTTATTAGCACAACAAAAGGCCACAGCACCTCCCCGCCCCCCTTCCCAATCCATCAAATTGACAACCCATCCGTAAGGATCCTCCTGAGCTGCCAGAGCTGGGGTACTTAAACCAGCAGCCTGCAGCCTTGCTCAGCCATTCCTCCTCCTCCTTCTCCTCCTGACTGACCCAACAGCTCTGTGTTTTATCAGATGTTTAACCTGTGCTCTTGCAGAGGCCAATGCCCCTTGTCACTGCTCTTTCTCAGTGTCTCCCAGGCTGGACCAGGGTAAAGCATTTCAAGAACAGCTTGCAGCTCTCTGTGAGTCTTGTTCTCAGCATCCCTGGCCCTGCACCTAAAAGAAAAGCCTTTACAGAGGTGATTTCCAGCAGCCTGGAAAGAGGAGAAGTCATTCCACTTTGCAATCCCCACCATGACTTGCCAGGAATAAGTCATCAAAAAGCCCAAGGAACATTTCCCAATTCCCAATACTGCAAGACAGCCAGGAATGCTCACCTGACTATTAACTCCTCTCAAGCACCTCCAAGTTCCAAGAGACTTAGGAATATGAAGGAAATAGAGAGAGATCAGTCTGGAAGGAAAACTTCATCTTAACTTGGAGTGACCACTTACTATGTGAGAAAGAGGCCTTAATTTTGGATTTAATGGTGTATTGCCATCAGTGCCTGTTAAAGATGGGGGGCTGCTTTTGGCAAGGCAAAATCCTCCTGGTTGAAATTTCAGGAACAAAAATGGAAAAGATGCACTGTGGAGCCCTGTCTGGGGAAGCCTCTCCTGGAGGGATTCGGGTATGAAGACCCCCCCAACATTGTCTTCCCAACCTGCTCCCCATGCACCCAGCAGGAGGAATGGGTGAGGCACCACACACAGCTGTTGGACTGAAAGACTGAGTATTAGGAGCAGCATTTTGAAACCAGGTTGTCCCACCTGTCCTTGTCCAGGTGACTCAGTGGGTGCCACAGGCTCTGAAGAGCAGAGGCTGTTCAGAGCTGAACATCACATCTGATGACTTAATGTCCAGAGGGGGCCCTGACCCCCTCAAGAGAGAGCTCCCCTTGGGAGGGTCTTCTGAATGTCCCTCTCTGCCTTGCAATCCTACTGACACTTCCACGAGACATTTGCTCACCATCCCCCTTTCACAATCCAACAGGCCTTTCCACCTTCACAGGGAACGAAATCCTGGTCCTGGTCCTGGTCCTGCCCCTGCTCAAACTCTCCTCCCTCCCACTTCTCCAAAGGTTCAACGGGATTTAATCTCAGCAGATGTGTGGTCTGCCCTTATTTTTCGGATCAGTTCTCCTCTGGCAACAGTCACTGTTCCTTGCATGAAGGATGATTCCCCACAGAAGCGATTCCCACCTCAGAAACATGGATGTTCTGCATGTCAGACTGAAGTAGTTCCACAATGGGAAGCAGAGGTCAATAGTGCAGCCCCTTTTTCTGGCTATTTTGACAGCATTTCTATGCAAAGCTGCATAATTCTCCCCTGCTTGATGCCTTTGACACCTCAGGCACTGCCTCCCTGTGTACCCAGGGCTAACAAGGCACCTCCACAACCCCCTGTATCCATTTGTCCTATGAATTCACCTTTCTCCCCATGGCCAATGGTTCCCAGGGTGGTCATCTCACCCCCCCCCACCATAGCTGCCATCTCTCCAGCTCTTGCTGTTTTCCCACATTAGCCACAAAACCATCCCTCAAAAGTGACTGCCACCAGCTCCACCACCTTTAGTGCCTTTCTGTATTCTGCGGTCTGGAGACCAGCTGCCCAGAGAATCTGTGGACACCCCATCCCTGGAAGTGTTCCAGGCCAGGCTGGAGGAGGCTTGGAGCAACCTGGGATAGTGGAAGGTGTTGGGTTGGAACCAGGTCCCTTGAAAGTCCTTTCCAACCCAAACCATTCTGTGACTCTTATGAGACAAGACCCATCCAGATCCCCCAAAGATGCTGCTCATGCAGCTTCCAGGGGCTAAAAATGCAATTTCCAATGGGGTAAAGGAGTACAGAGGCTCCACTTTCATCCCTACGGGAATGCAGCCTTGGAAAGAGAAGAACCTGGAACTGGTGTCCTTCCAACAGGAGGCAGAAATTGGGGAAGTCTCTGACCCACCTCTTCTCTCACTTCCTTGCACACTGACCAAAAGCCAAGAGATCCAGGCAAGACCACCCGTCAGTAGGTGAGCGCTGGTATTTATTGTGCTCTAAGAGACAGTGCTGGTTCAAAATGGACAAGGAATTTTGTGGTGAAATCAAGTGCTGAGGCCATTCCTGTGTCTCCAAGCAGCATGGAGCAGAGCTGAAGGAAGAAAGGGATGAGAGTGGGGGCACCCGAGGGCAGAAATGTGCCTCAAACTGTATCAAGAACCCTGTACATGGGCACTTCTCGAGCAGCCAGGGATACAGTTCAGGTTTAAAACTCATTAATTAAGCAGAGCAGCTAATCTTAGCACTAATGAACTCTAGCTCAGGTAATGTGACATTTAAAATGAATTGGACAGAAGTCATTCACAGTAAAGATTTCTATTCCTGGGATGAGTGAGAGCTATTGTTATGATTAGATTACTGCCAGCCAGGACCAAAACAGTACACCAGGGCAAGAGGAAAATAATCATCCACATGGATCAGCTCCAACTGTGGCTCTGAATGAGGTGCCGGGGGGCGAGTGTGAGATCTCCACTACTGTATCAAAACAAACATCACGGGTGGCACACTGAGCGTAGCATTGTCATTGGGCTGGGGACACCGCCCCTGCTCGGGGCAGCCGAGGGAGCAGCGGTGCAGCAGAAAAGTCGCTTGTTCTTCTTCTCCCCCTCTCTCCCTCCCTCCTCTGAAAAGTCACAGGCTCTCCCAAGGGCACTGCAGTTCCACTCAAAATTCGTCTTCAGAGCTGTCGGCCAGGAGCATGACTCGGTCCTGCATGCTGTTAAACTCCCTCTGCTGCGGGAGGAACACAAACGTCAGAGAGGTCCACGTGCAAAAAGGAACAAAATGCAAAGAGAATTGGGATGCCCCCATCCCATAACCGAGGTGCCCCAGACACTCCAGCTCAGACACACTCTACCCAGGCTGGGTCTGCTTTACAGCCAGAAGGGTTCACAGCTTCCATACCTTCCCCTGGCAGTTTCCATACCTTTCTTTTATGTCTCTTTGAGCCATTTCTCCTCCGGCGATTCATAATCTTAATGCTGTAGAGTGCTCCCAGGATGAAGAGGGCTCCAGCTATTCCAACTCCCACAGGAACCAGCATCCCCGACATGTATCCTGCCTAAATGAAAGAGAGAAAAGCAGAGCAACACTCACAAAACCATCCTTTCAGAGTCACTTTCACCAGCCAAGGACTGCAATATATCCCAGTGGTGATTTCCTCAAGGTTTATTACATTTGAGTGCCCATCACCTGGGTGCACAGGATGATTCCTGCTTCCAGGGGCTAAGCAAGCCCTGCTCCTGGACCAAGCTGGTCACCACAACAGCTCAGCTTTTTCTGGCAGATAGTTACTGGTAACAGGTGAGACCTTGCAGTGCTTGCTTGCCTTTAGGAGAGGGAATAATTTGGATGAGTGCTGGGGTGAAGTTTCTCTCAATAGGGATGCAAGGGTGAAGGAAAACCTTGGCTGCCAAGGGCAGCTGATCTCGAGCCACTCCAAGGCCTCCTTGGCTTTGTAGTCAAAATCTTTGAACCAAACACTTTGGCTTTGCATGGGAAGAGGTCCCTGACATGACAGCAGGACGATGACATAGAGGGAGGGCACACACACCTTCAGCTGGCCTTAAGGGGAGCACAGCAAAAGTAAACCAGCCCCAATTCAATCACTGGGATTTGTAAGGTTGCACTGCCTATTAAAAAAAATACAGACAGCATGACCAATCTAAAATTAATCTAAACACTTTCAATCCTTGGGAAAATATTCCCAAGTACTTGGTATTTTGTATTTTATGGCTTTAAATGAAAACAAACTTAAGTTTTAAAGTGCCAGATTGCTTCAGCATCCTCACCTAATTGGGGCTGGGGGGCTCAGTGTTGCAAGGGAGGCAGGTACAGCCTAGCTCCCCACTCTGTAGCTCTGCCTCCTCTCCCACTGCAGCCAGAGTCCTCTGCTGTGCCGCAACAGCTTCACCCTTTGCCACCCCCCAGAACAGATTTTACACCTCCCAAGGGACACAGGCACCAATTCTGAGGACTATCAGACAGCTCCTAGTGAGCTTCAGCCCACTGCTTACAACCATATGTCTTCATCTGTGCTCTCAAAATACAACACAGATCCACAGCATACACCAGAATTACTTCTCTTCCATAATCCCCTGAATTGGAGGGGGGAAAAAACGAGCTATTCAGGTGCACTGCCCTGCCTTTGTACACTTACCTGGAGAATGAAAATAACTGCTTTTGTCTGGGGCAGACATGGTGCCAAGAAGGGCTGGTTTGCTCCCCCAAACCCCTCCAGATCCTACTCAGTGCTTTACACAGTAACACCTCTGTGTCTGGACCCCAAAGCCTGAGGGATCTTCAGCTGCATCGTTCAGATTCCCTAAACACCCTCCCAAAAAAACCAGCCCTGTTCAGCTCAGGTGCGGGGAAGGGGCTACATCCCTGAGCCCAGCTCCCAAAAAAGGAGGTTAGTGAGGACACAGCTGAAGGCTGTCTCTCTGTGAGGCAATTAAGGTGCCTTAATTGGGTCACCTAATGAGTGCAGCGTGGGGTCTTCTATTTTTGGAACTTTTCTGCTGGCATGGGCAGCAGGGGGAGACTGAAAATGGCTTTTAGCTGCTGCCCAGTTGAGTTTCTATGTCAAAATTACAATGGACTCCTCAGCCTGTATGAGCCCATGGCCTTTTACAGGTTACCCCAGCACCCAGATCAGTGTTTTATACCCCAAAACCCCATGATGTGACACAAATCCAGCCCTTCAGTGTCTTTGCAGCCCAACTTCTGAGGGCTTCTGCACCTGCTTGATAGAGAACCCCATTTCAAAGGTAGATCCAAAGCCACTTTTTTACCCCTTTTTGGGGAAGATGTAGCTTCTTCAGGGATGCTTTTCATACACCCTGTCTGTGCCTATGACCTTCCTGGCCCTGCTGGGCTTGGAGATAACAGCAAGAGAACTCAAGAGGAACATCATGTCCATTATTTGCCACATCAAATGCAGCATTTACACAGCGATTGCAGGAGACCAGACTTAAATCTGTCCCTGATTCTGTGCTCCTGGTCCCACAGTCCCCACAGCTGAGGGACAGGGAAGGACATCTCTCAGGGATAGGCCACCATGTGCTGGAATCCCCTTCTGGATGGAGGGATTGTAAAACAGGACAGGGGCAAATGAGAGGGGCACGTGAGACTGGTGCTGACAAACTCAACTAGGAAGAGCAGGGAATGGGGTGAACAGGTTTATTTGCAAGTGATTTGCTACACCAGCAATTGGTTGGGGCTGGGGGGAGTGGCTTTTTTTGGGCTTTTCCAAGGGGAAAATGTGAGCCAGGTGAAAGATCTGCTGTTCCCCTAAGGAGGGAGGTGGCTCAGGAGGGAGTCTCTCTTGTAAGTGGACACCAGTGGATCCTCAGTTACACCAGTGCTCATGCTGGGTACTGCCCCACAGCCCAGGGTCTGCCTGCACGAGGTTCAGACTCTCCAGAGCTCTCTTGGGGACAGGAACATGCAGCCCCTCTGCAACAGGGAAGGACAGAGGTGGCCAACAAGGTGACAAGAGGAAAGAAGTGAGAGCCACAGCTTCAGTGAGAAGACACTGATGTCCCCACGCTCGTGCTGTGCCACGTGCTGGCACGAGCAGGTGACCTGTGCATGCTGCAATCCCTCCAGGCACACAACCAGCCTTGGTGGCTGCTCTTTACCTTTGCTGGGAAAACCATCCTCTGTCCTTTCAGCATCTCCTCTGGATGAATCCCAGGCCAAGGAGCTCTGCTATGAGCAGAGCTTGTTCTAGACTTGCCTCCTTCCTAGTGCAGGCAGAAAGGCAACTCAGCAAGGGCTGGGCAGGAACTCACCTTAAACCCTCCCACTCCCCACTCCTAAGAAACAGACACCCAAACTTCATCTCTCTGCTCTGACTTGATGGTAAAACTACTGCTGAAATTTGTTGAGGACCACGTGGAAAGGCTGGGCTGGTTGGGTGAGTCTGCCTGAGCTTAGAGATGTGTTTTCAGAGTTCACTATCACTCCTTCTAAGGGTTTGTTTTTCTGCTGACTCTGATCCTGTTCACGAATTTCCAAGGCCTGTTGAGTCACAAAATGTTCTTGCTGTCACCTCATTTCCAGCTCCATGGCGCTGCTGTCAGCAACACAATGCTTGAAAAGCTTCACAACCATTTTGAAATGTCAGTATTTGCTCCAGGGCAGCAGAACTTAAAAAGCCATCACTGCCTGTGGTTGGCACAACTCTTGATTCCATAGACCAACCCCCTGTGATGCCAAGGAGGAATGATCAGAGTCTGTTACCTTGTCGGTTTCCTGTGTTTGATCATTTTCCTTCCAGGGATTTGCAGCACATGGAGGTAGGGAAGGTCTTATCCAGAGGCATTGGCAAGGCATGCAGCCTCTCACCAGAGAGCAGCACCAGAACCTCTTGATTTTGATCCAGAAATGAGCTTAGCACTTAGAGAAAAGGGGTGGAGCTAAGTTCCTTACCCTCAGGTCCCTGGAAACATTCCAGGTCAGGCTGGACAGGGTCCTGAGCAACCTGATCCTGATCTGGTGGAAGTTATCCCTGCTCAGTGCAGAGGGGTTGAAAGGTCCCTTCCAACCAAAACTATTCTATGGTAAGTTAAGGGGGAAATAAAAGAAAGTAACTTGGGCTGTCTGACAAGGTCATCTTCTGGTGTAGAGAAATCAATCAAACACCTCTGTCTCTCCTTCTGCCCTTAGTTACCACCCATCAGGGATGTATTGTGGATTCACACCACTATACACCAGCAGCAATTGGGTTCATTTGCCTCCCAGAGAAAATTGTAAGCCCTTTCTCAACTGTCTGTGTAGAGATAAAGAACTGCACTGACAAGAATTTATTTATTCCTGCAAGTAAAAGTGTTTTTGCTTTGAAAGGAACTGAAACACTGAGGCTCCTACCTTATCTTTCAGCTTCTCCATCCAGCTTCTCACTGAAAAATAAGGACAGATAGAAACTGTAATCATGTTACTTCTATTAATTAATAACAAATGATAGTGATAACATTAAAATAGACAGAAATTAACTTGACAAGCTGATAAGGCTGTACATTAGATTTCCTCTTTTCTCATTCATGAGAAAGAGCAAATGCAGCAAATCAACACAAGAAACTCTTGGAGTGAGTTGGCAGGCAAGTAGCTCACCTTTGCAATCGCCTGAGCAATTCACATCTTCAGAGTGATTTAAAAAGGAAGATAAAAAACAGTATTTCAGGTTGGGGGGTTTTGATCATCACTTCTTGTACACACACTGGGGTGTCTGACCAGGAGAAAACCTTACAGTACAGTTATCCCCTTCCACTGGCCTCCTCCACATGGATATTCTTCCCTGTATTTGGTCTAGCCTGTAATGATGGCTAAAAATGTATTATTCACTGCCTTTTAGTCCCCTGCTTTTCTGGAGTAGCCACTGCCTGCTCTGGGAAGTCACTGGAGGACTGGGATAGCACTGGAGATGCTAAATTACTAAACCAAGCAAATTTATACTGCCAGCACTGCCACTTTCTTCTCCTAACAGTTAAATAAATTCCCTGAAATATGACAGCTGAGAATTAAAATTCAGTAATGGCAGGTGCTTTGGGATGAAATATTCACTGACCTCGAAGAACTGCAGAGGGCTCAGCAGTGGGTGCAGGAGTCACACCACAGGGCACTGGATGATGTGCCTGCACTGCACCAAGGGCAAAATGTCCACTAGGATTTTAACAAATTCCTGCTCATAGGTAGGAAGCAATAAACAGTTATATGTTGTTTTTTTCAGGGCTCAGCAACTGTGTTTTGTCAAGGATTTCCATCTCTCCAGGACAGTGCTACAGGCACAAGGGGACTCTTGGATGCAGCAATGTCCTTCTGAGGGATATTTCTTCCAGGGCACATTAAATCCCACACGTAATGCACAGTTTATGGATTTAGACCAAATTTCCAAGCCTGCTTTATTCTAAAACATCCCTTCAAAGCTTGAATTGGCAGTATCAGAGTCTGCATGTGCATGTGGAGCACTCAGAGCACCCTTCTGAAAGGAGCCTTTCTGTGAGTGGGCAGGGGACACAGGAGGGCCAGCAGCAAATGGCTATTTTATGTCTCACATGCAACACAAGTTCAAAGTGATTTGAGTACTCCCTTTGAAGTGTTAGCAACTTAACACCCTCCAAACAGAAGGATCCCAAATTAGCTGAAGATGAACACCTGTGAAAGAGGCACAGGTGCACTTATCTCTGAAAGGGAGCTGAGGAAAAGGATGAATTATCCAGGAAAGAGACACACACAGAGCACTAGAAGAGGACAAGAGCTCTTGTTTTATCGAAACTTCCCACAATTAGTCCCTGCCTGCATAGGCTAAGCCATAAAAACCTCAATCTATGAAGGTGCCACCACCATCCTCCTCTGCCAGCCCAAGCCTTGGGTGTCACTCCCAGTGGAACCCCAGAGAGGAAGGAAACCCATGGTTGCCCTGGGCTGTGCTTCCAGATGTGACCCTGGCAGGAGGAGAGGTGACAGTGGCTCAGCCACACAGCTGCAGAGCCCCAGGGCTCGGGGACAGCATCCCCTGTGCACAGGCGGGCGGCCACACGTGCACCCACAGGGTGTGCACAGTGTGCCCAGCTGGCCCAGACTCCAGCTGAGCACAAAGCCTATTCTTGCCTCTTGCACAACAATTATATGGGATTGGTGATCTCAGCAACAGCCGACCCACTTTCCTGCAGCTGAACAACGGCAGCAATTAACTCCGGAGTATTTCTGCCAAGGCAGAGGCAGGGGCTGAGCTAAGAATATTCTATTACCTATTTTTAATGAACACAAGTTCTGGCTCTGTTCCCCTCTGCTCCACAAAACAACAGCAGCCTGCCTGCCGGGGCCCACCAACTCGATAGTACAAACCTTTATTTGCTATTACACATTTGTTTCTTATTAAACCCAGCCTTGTTTTCAGCCATGCAGAGCACGTCAGGTGCCTTTGGGAATCAACCCAGGCCACAGGAAAAACAACCCAAGGTGATTTCTCCCTGACTAGGTGCCTCTCCAGGGGATGCTCTAATGAAGCCACAGCCTCTGACCTCTGCTAGAGGAAAACAGTGTCCCCAAATTAATGAGATTCAGGCAGCAGGAGGTCAGAAACCCTTCAATGTCCTGGCAGGACTGCACTGGGAAAGAGCAGAGAGTGTGGAGCTGTCACAGCCAAGGTCCCGAGCTCTGCAGCCTCTCAGGCTGGGCCAGGACAAGTCAAGGAGCACTGGATTACTAGGAATTACACTTCTCATGTCACCAATGCACAACACTGTTCTAACACCTGTGAGGAAATGACAAGCCACTGTGTCACCAAAACCAAGTGCTCACTGCTCCAATGATTTACCCATCTGAGGACACCACGGGGTGCAGGTAGGAGAAAGAGCATTATTTCAAGTTAAAATTGATATCTGTGCTAAGCAGCTACCATCAATTAATTCTGAGCTTCAGACTCTATGCAACAGAATTCATAATTCATATTCTGAACTTGGTCTTGGAAGAGGAACATTGTGGCTGGCACCTTCCCATGAAAACGCAGCACTCCCCAAGAACACCAGGTGACTTGCCAATGAGGCCAAGCAAATAATTAGTAAGAAATACTCTAGCCCATGTATTTTTCATCATCCCAATTTTTCCTCCTTCTTTGATCACTGAATGTCCTGAAGAAATTACAAGAGTCTCTGGGTGTGAATTACTAACAAAGGTCTGCAGTGCTGGTTCATCTTCCACAGCACTTTAAGGATGGTGACTGGTCCAAACTCTCTGCCTCAGCCTTATTTTGATCCCTTGGTTACATGGGGAGCTAAGCAAGATGAGCATGGAGCACTTCTGCAAATTACATACATAATCTGATCATGTCCTCAGTGATTTATATAATGTCTGCATCTCTGCAAATTAATTTTAAATAACGTATAGTTTAAGCCAGTCAGGAGCACAGAGGAGGAGCGCGGTCGTCTGGCATTGGCCTCAGAGCCGGATGAATTCAGACAGTTACAGATGCAATGGGCTATTTTTAGTCAGTTTTACCCAGCTTTCCCCTTCAGAACGTGCAGCCAGCTATTCAGAAGCTCTGGTGCCAGCTAAAGTAGTGAGGTTCATTTGCCAAGGTAAGCAGCAGCCTGTGGTGTCTGCCTGGCCCTGCCTTGGAGGCACCTGCCCCAAAGGTACAGCCACAATCCCCTGTGAGCAAAACCCTTCTGCAAGTTCAAGTTTTGGCAGATGCAGGTGGGAGGCTCAGGAGGGGACAGCAGGGGACATCTGAGGGCCCTGGATGCCCAAAATCAGAAGGTGCTCTGAGGTCTCCCCAGAGCCTTCTCTTCTGCAGGCTGAGCACTCCCAACTCTCACAGCCTGTCTCCAGCCCTTGGAGCATCTTTGTGGTCTCCTCTGGACTCGTTCTTGTCCAGGTCCTTTTTATGTTGAGGCTTTCACTCCGGATCTCCCTCCATGCTGCTGTTCCAAGGACTGCCCATCTTCAGATAAGTTCTTTTCCATTATCCAGGTCTCCTGTGCCCCCTTCTGTCCAGGCAGCTGCAGGGCACTGGGTGCCAGAGCCTGGCTCTGCCTTTCAGCCTCACCACAATGCACCATCAAATCTCTCACCAAAGACTTTTCCCTGCTTCCCTCTCTACCTCCTCTGAAATCAGGAGCACGAGTCCTCAGGGCCTCTTGCTTTGCCAACTTTTAGTAATCCTAATTGCCTCATTATCCACTCCAATGCAATGATAAAGCTGCTTAATAATTCTGTTCACTTCTCATTCATTCTTTCCCTTCCCAGATAAGAAAATGCAAAGACTTCTGGTGGAGATTTCAATCAATAATTCATGCCCTACTGCCATCAGTTCTGTCTCCCCCTCCCCTCTTGGATGCCCTGCTGCTTTGTCTTGTCACTTTGGTTTCATCTAATCAGCTTGTTTTAATCATATCCTCTTTTTTAATCATCAGTTAAAGCAATTGTTTTTCCATGGCACATTATTGCTCATCCCTGCAGATGTCACCTGGTTTTCAAATCCAGCACTTACAGCTTCATTCCAGAACTCCATCTTGCTCGTGATGAAGGTTCATCCATCACCATTTCTATTAATAACTCTCCACCACGACCACCAGACCAGTGGCGAAAATGTGGCACCCAGGCTCCTACACACTCTCCAAAGGGCAGGGAAAAAAGAGGCTTTTATGGGTAAGAATCAACCTGGGGATGAGGCAGCCTGCCCCAACCATTACACCTGCAATTCCTTAAATGAAATAGGCTGAGAGAGCAGCACCAAACCTCACTCTGGGAAATCAGAAAATAAGAGTCATGCTCTGAACATGAAAAGATTTTGATCTAATAGCTACTATTAATTGCTTTTGCATCTGTCTGAGATCAGAGACATCCCTATCTCAGGAGCTAAGAAGCTGTTCAGCACAGATCTGCCACTGCCTTCTTCCACAAGAAAAATCCATTCCCTTCTTCCACACCTGTGTGCTGCCGTGCTCTTCCCATTCCCCAACATGACATGGCTGGGGTTTGCTGCCGCTTCTCACTGGGGCTAACAACTCATTCCTATTCCTCATTCACAGAGTCACAGAATGGTTTGGGTTGGAAGAGACCTTAAAGCCCATCCAGTTCCACCCCCTGCCATGGGGAGGGACACCTTCCACCATCCCAGGTTGCTCCAAGCCCCATCCAACACTGCCAGGGATGGGGCAGCCACAGCTTCTCTGGGCATCCTGTGCCAGGGCCCCTTGACTCTCACAGTCAAGGATTTTTTTCTAGTATATAATCCAAAACTGCACTCTTTCAGCAAAGAGAGCTGGTTAGAGTGTAAAAAATAACTAAAAGATTGATTACTTTCAATCAGTCAGTACATACCAAGCCACCTGCCCTGTTCCATTACAGATTTCATCCCTTTCTCTTGCAGGTTAAACTTTTTTCCCAAATGAAACTTGTGAGAACAATTTTGCAGAAATGCTTCGTGCTTCATCTGCTCAGCTCTGACAACTTAATGGCACAAGGATGCATCAGCTCCTTTCCCTTAAAAAAGCACAAATTTCTATTTACTTACTAGCACAAACAAATAATAAAGAAAATGGCATCTGGCTGGAAAGCAGCATATTTTTAATTCCAGAACAACTACACCTACCTGATGGGAATGTTGGTGCATGAACTGCCCAACTCGAAAAGACTTGAACAGCTGGATAACCAAACAAATGTCAAACTGACAATTACTATTTATGTTTCCAGATAAAAATTTTGCTTGGGTGAACTTTGAATTAACCCAGTGAACTTTAACAGTTACCATGGCACTGCCTGTTCTCAGAACTGTACCATCCACACCCTTTTCCCTGTACGTCCAGCTGCAACCCCAGCCTGGCTGCAACCCTTCACCTTCTGCAACCTGCCCAAATCTCTTGGAAGAGAAATAGAGATGGGGAGACAACTCACCACACTCACCTAGAAAGTAGGAACTAAAATGGGCTTCCCAGCTCCTTCCCTGACCTTATAACCCCTTTCACAATTCTTTCCCCAAGGCATTAGGTCTGGTTCCTCCTTTTCCTTTTCCCTTGCACTTTTTAAGCTGTTTTCCACTTTATCTGCCCACAGTGAGTACCCCCTTGCTGAGGCTGGCAAAGGCACTGCCCTTCTGCCTCAGCCTTTCTCTGTAAACTCAGTTCTTCTGTGAGGCCTTCAGAACACATATTGACACCTACACACAATTTGTTTCTCCCTCAGTGGCCCCTGACAGGCACAAGATGTTAAAACCAAGCCAAGGTACCAACTCTCCCGTTATCCTAAAAGGCATCAGCAGGACATTGCCGTGAACTGGCTGTCACAATGTGTAGTGTGATTAAATATTTACTGGATCACACTGTGTTCAAAAGCTGTGTCTGCTCTGGGAGAGGAAATACAAACTCTGTTCATGGAAATGGCAATGCCTCTCCCACGTGGGAACAGCTTCTCCCTCACTGTGCCCTGGCACAGCTCCTGAAGCAACACAGGGACTCGCCAGCAGTGAGAATCTACCCTGCCTCAGCCCATGGGTCTTCTTGTGCACTGAAAATGTTCACATTCACACCAGCTTTCAGAGAATCACAGACTGGTTTGGGCTAAAGGGACCTTAAAACCTATCCAGTTCCAATCCCCTGCCATGGGGGGGTTCCAACCTTCCACTATCCCAGGCTGCTCCAAGCCCCATCCATCCTGGCCTGGAACACTGCCAGGGATGGAGCAGCCACAGCTTCTGGGGGCAACCTGTGCCAGGGCCTCAGCAGCCTCAGAGCCAGGAATTCCTCCCCAGTATCACATCTTATCCTTCCCTCTGGCAGTGAGAAGCCATTCCCCCTTGTCCTGTGACTTCATGCCCATGTCCAAAGTCCCTCTCCACCTCTCTTAGAGCCCCTTGAGGTCATGGAAGGGGCTCTGAGGTCTCCCTGCAGACTCCTCGTCAAAGCTGTATCCTGCTGAAGATGAAAAATCTTTCTTTACTCATGAGCCTTGACTTTTCAGCTTTTAAGGTGGCATTTGTGTGCTCTTTGTTTACATATCCACCATCCAAATAGCACTACAGGGAAGCAGCTGGTGAAGAGCCAGGTTCTATTAAAGAATGCTTCCCAGGCTTTTCCAGTGCTTTTTCCAGAGCACTGATATACCTCTTCCAGAATTTTTGCTAATCCTTGCACTCTCAATTCTTAAATTTTGCCATACAGTTATTTTTTTCTCAGAGGTCTCCAGTAAAAAATTTATTAATGGTCTATTCTTCCCATGATTCATCCACTGGAGCAGGTGAACTTCTTCAGCCAAAATTTTCTTGAAAAACCCTGGGGCAAGCACCGTGGAAAAATCGTGGTCCAAACAGTTAAAACTGGGTAAAGTAATCAAGAACTAGAATACAACAGAACATAAATCCAGCATAATTTCATGATTGGCATGGCTTGTGCAGATTTACAGGGCAATGCCTTGAGGGGAAACATCCCCCTCAGCCAGCAAGTGCCATCCAAGGCCAGGTTGGATGGGGCTAGTGGAAGGTATCCCTGCCCACCACCTTGCAGAGGGGTGTGAAGAGAGAGGGTCTTCGAGGTCACTTCCAATCCCACCTACTCTGTCATTCCACGACCTCAGCCTTACTGGCTGATTTTTGGAGAAGCTTTAAGGTGCACTGTGATCCTTAGTTTGCCATTTCCTGATTTACAGCAACTGAGGACACAGCCCTGGAAGAGAAATCCTTCCCCCGTCAGCAGGCTCCATGTTGTGCTTTCCATGTGCCCAGGTCCCCTCGGGGATTAGAGGAAAGCAGCCCCTCAAACATGGGCACGGAGCTGCTGGGAATTCGTCGGGAAGCTGCACCATCCGGTCCCACTGATGGAGCTGAGCTGCACAAACTGTGTGGGGATCTCCATCCTCACATCAAGCCAATATTTTAGCTCTTTCTGGCACCAAGTGTCCCTAAAATCACTGCTGGTTTTGAGGGATGACTGCAGGGTTTGAGCCTGTACATTTACAGAAAAACAGCACAAGCTGGAATTCGGTCCCGTGCTGCCTTTCAATGCCTGTTTTTCACCGAGCCTGTTTTCTGCTCCATAACCCAGCACCCTCTCCCATAGTCTGGCAAAGACAGACAGAATTTTGCAAATTAAAACTAAATGTCAGGTGGCAGTGATGGGAGGAGTGGAAAAGGTGGAGAAGCTGCAGATGGAGAGCACCTCACACATCCCTCTGCTCCAACACCATCTCATTTCAGCTGGAGGCCAGCAGCAAAACAGTGGTGCCTGTTACTTGATTAAAAACCTTCCAAATCTCCAGCTGAAGCCATGTGATACTCCCCTATGCTGAGATTTCTCATTCAGTCCTCTCCAAATGCAAACCACAGAGATCTCCCTGCCCTCCTGACAGAGCCCATGGCCTTATCTCCTTTAAAGGACCAGCAACTACACTGCAAAATTTCTTTTTGTGCTTCAGTGTATGTCTGATATTAATCAGGCTCGGAAAAGATTTGTGGTTTGCTTTCTTCCTTCCATAAAGAACAAAAGTAATTTTCAGAATCCTATTTCCTGGGGACACTGTATGAAGGATTTGCCTGCAGCAAGGGGTGAAATAGGGGATTTTCCATTTCTGTGTTTAAGAAAAAGGATATATTTTTCTTATTTCAAGTTTTGGCCTTTATTTTATCTGTCAAGATGCAGCACTCCCCATGAAAAGACATAAAGATCAATAAAGGATTAAATGGTTGGAAACAAAAATGATGGAGTCGACCTTTGAAGGAAAAAACAGGTATTAGACTGTGTTTTTAGCAAACAATTATTCCAGTAATTAAACCACAAAGCCCTGAGCATCGATTAGATGCTAAAAATAAGATCTGATTATCACAGAGACTCATTTTCCTGCAAATACTTGGGAAGTAGCATTGTCCAATGTTAGTCACAAAAGGAAAATGAACTTGCTGATGTTTGCCAACAGGACAAGTCTGATCCCACATTCCCACTGCACCCAAAACTGAGCATCAATTCCCACTCTGATTCCATTCTCTTGTGATCAAACACCAAATGGGGACTTAAAGTTCCTCACACCCATTCCTGATTTCTTGTATAACTATGGGCAAGTAAATTGATCTCTTAGTCCATTTTCCATCTTTACTATGGGAATATTAAAGATATAATAAATCATATCTAGTAGGTCACTTGTGTTTCTTTTCCTTGTGTCAGATCCTCTTCCTTCATATTTTAATAGCCCCTACTGCAACACCTCGATCTGTGTGGGATGTTCTGGGAGCTAAGACAGTACAAATATTAAATCACAGTAAAATGGGATTTTTTGGAAACAAGTGTTCTTTAGGATGGCATTATTTTAAGCACTGTGTTCCAACCCCCTGCCATGGGCAGGGACATCTCCCACTATACCAGATTGCTCCAAGCTCCATCCAAACTGACCTTGGACATTTCCAGGGATGGGGAAGTTTCTCTGGGCAACCTCTGCCAGGGCCTCCCCACCCTCACAGGGAAGAAGTTCTTCCAAATATCCCATTTAAACCTGCCCTCTGACAGTTTTCCCGAAACTATTCTCATCTACTTTTAATGTTCCAGCTACACCTATGGGAATGGGCTGTCAGAAAATCACAGAGGTAAAAAGAAATGAGCAAAGGGAAAAGCAAACCAAGTGAGAACACGGACGCAGCACAATCTCACACGTTGCCCAGTGATTGATTCCTCTGCCTACAAATGGCTGAGTCAGTGGCAGATTTCATCCCCTAAAAAGCCAGAAAAACTCCAGGAATTACAGCAGTCCTTGGAGGGTGGGTCCCTGAGAAGGTCACAGGAGAGCTGGGTACGGGCAGACTGCTGATGAGGCTCTGAGCTCCAGGAAAGCGATGGCACAGAAACGCTCCGTGCCTGGAAGTGAGGCAGACAGGGAGGTAATGGCACAGGGCACGGAGCCAAGGCGGTGGGAATGAGCCTTCCACTCCCTGCAGTGCTCTTGGAACGAGCACTGCCACTCTCAGTCTGCAGCATGTGCAGTGGGGGAGGGAAGCACTGTGCTCACATCCCTTGAAGTGATGTAAGAGAGGGCTCAGGCAGCAGCCAAGTGACAGGATCTGATGCATCAGGAAGTGTTACTACAGCACTGGTTGAAATGGAATATAAATCAGATATCATTCTCGTCCTACCAGGCTGCCTGGTGCCTACAGGAACCAGAGTTGTTGTGGGAAATCACCCTTCCACTGGCACCAGGGTGATGGATCCATTGCCAGCAGAAATCAGCCCCTCCAGGGGACACGTGCTCACTCTCTGCTGGCATGCCCCACACAGAGTCTGACAGCTGCCTTAAAAAGATTTCCCAGGGGAAAAGGCTTGGGTTGGGAAATATTTTGAGGTCATTTTGGAGTCACCTCTCAGGCAAAGGCTTTAGCCTCACTGTATGCTGTGCCCAACACTGGACACCAAAGGAGCAGAATGCCTGGGATGGGATGAAACTCAGCACTACAAGTCTCATTTTTTGACACCGTGACACCTTGAAGCTCTTTTCTGACTGGGGACTGACATTTCCATGGGACATTACACTCTTTGGTCTTTTGTCACACCACGGCCTTCACAGGTATGTGGGCTCATCCCTTGCCAGTGGTGTGGTGTCAGGTCAGATGCTGTGCAGCCTCCATTGGTCAGAAACCTCTGTGTTCTGATTTATAACTTCAGACACTGAAAAATGTGCAAGGGAAAAGGCAGCTTCTGGTGGAGCAGAGAATCATCACAGGAGAGTCACAGAATGGTTCGGCTGGAAGGGACTAACCAAAAGGGACTTAAAGACCATCTTGTTCCAACCCTGCTGCCAAGGGCAGGGACACCTTCCACTATCCCAGGCTGTTCTAAGCCCCATCCAAGCTGGCCTGGAACACTGACAGGGATGGGGCAGCCACAGCTTCTCTGAACTGGCATAATTGGGACAAACCAGGAAATTTAGTGCCAACAAAAACGATGGCTCTGCTGTCTTTTGTGTTGTGAGAGTGATGACAAGAACATGCTGTCCAGAGGGATCTGGGCACCTGGAGCACTGCTGAGTGCTCCAGGAAAGTCACTGCATGTCTCTGAGTCCTGGCTCCCCACATAGAGAAGAGGGTTAACGGCATCAGCTGCCTTTGAGAAGCATCTTGTGCAAGACCTGTTCTGCACATAGAGCTGGATACCATGACTTGTAGACCCCTCCCTGGAGCTGCACAAGGGGGGTAATTATTCACTTCTTCTATTTCTAAACATGCCAGTGCTTCGTGAGCATTGGAAAATGATAATATCTTGTTTGCCATAAATGCGGTAATTATAGCTAAAACTCTCCATTTACATGGAAATGACAAACAACAAATTAGAATCAAGCATCTACAATTAGGGTAAAAAGCCATGGCAATTTGTTATTCTTCACAAGAAATCATTTTTCACATCATTTACTGGGAAGGAGATCTCATTACATAATGATATTTAGCTCTTCAACTACTTTTCAGCCTTGCAGCTTTATTAATTGCACTCACAACAGTTCTCTAATATAAACAAGCATCTTCATCTGCTGGCTGGGAATCCAAACCTGACAGCACTGACAGGATGTGCTGCACCCAGCTCTGGGGTGTCCAGCACAGGAGGGACATCAACCTGCTGGAGTGGGTCCAGAGGAGGCCACCAAGGTGATCAGAGGGATGGAGCAGCTCTGCTGTGAGAAAAGGCTGAGAGAACTGGGATTGTTCAGCCTGGAAAAGAGAAAGCTTTGGGGTGATCTCACTGCAGCCCTTCAGTACCCAAAGGGAGCTAACAGCAAAGGTGGAGAGAGATTATTTACAAGGGCCTAGAGGGACAGGACACAGGGGAATGGCCTCAAACTGACAGAGGGCAGAGCTAAATTAGATATTTGGAAGAAATTCTTCCTTGTGAAGATGGGAAGGCCCTGGCCCACGCTGCCCACAGAAGCTGTGGCTGCCCCATCCCTGGCAATGCTCCAGGCCAGGTTGGATGGGTCTTGGAGCAACCTGGGACAGTGGAAGGTGTCCCTGTCCATGGCAGGGGGTGGAACTGATGCACTTCGGGCTCCCTTCCCACCAAAACCATCGTGTGATTCTCTGATTCTATTTACAGCCAAATGGAGACCCAAAGCCAGCAAAGAAAATGGAGGGAAAATCTGCAATTATCTTTGGCACAGGTGTAATTCCATGGGTATTTCTCAGTAATAACAACCCACACACCTGATGATGGCAATCAAACAAAAAGGTTTCACTGAGCCTATACTGGCTAGGGAGAAAGCAAGTTAGACAGACAAAAATTCTTGCAGGAGGCAGAATGTGACTTATGCTGGTCTATCCAAATGAAGGAGCTACAAATACATCAGGCAGACAAAAGGTGGAAAAAGGAAGCTCCGTTTTTAGCTTGCATGGGGGGAACTGGCTGATTTCAAACAATTCAACAAAACTCTGAAGGAAAATGATTTAAAGAAGAGGAACAATTTTGACTACGGGCTAAATGGGCAGCTTCAAGGTGTGGTCCATGGTAGGACCTGGAATCTTTTGTTCTCCACTTCAAAAGAGCACAAGGCCAAATTCAACCCCCAGACAAGCAAACCTGGCTTCATGGGGCTGATGGTGCAAAACCATACTGGTGGGACTCAGCAGCAAACTGGAGCAGTGCCTGGCCATCACTTGGAGTCTGCAGCTCCTGGTTCCCCCTCAGATTTCATCTACACCTGAGACAGGTGCCCTGGCTTGACAGAGTAAGCACCAAACTAAGCACCAGCTCTACCTCCACGTTCCTCTGGGCTTGTACCTCCAACCTAGGTCCTCATATATTAAGTTTGATTGCAGTGGAGAGACTGTTCCAGGGGCTGCTCTGAAGCAAAACCTCTCTTTTCTCTGCAGCACCTATCAACAGTTACAGGTGAGGATTTGCAGACAAATTAACATCCCAAAACATTGCTGAAGTTTGCTGCCACCCACTGAACCTTATAAAATCACCATCACCTCCCAGACAAGCTCTGCACAGCCCTGCAGGTGAAAGGGTCAATTTATCCTCAGATCCTCTGCTATCCACATTCCCAATTTATTTCACACATGGCACAGAGCACTGTTTCTGCATGACTCCAGTCTCTGTGGGGTTTGCTGCTGCCCCAAACACACACCTAGTGCTGTGGCATCCTCCCATCCCACTCCTTCCCCTCAGAAATGAATAGATCTGGTGTTTCTCCAGGCAAATTTAGATAATCTGTAGCAATTTATTTATCCTGAAAGGGCACTACCCTGATTGGAACAGGTCAGAGCCCACTCTCTGATTAGGACAGTGATATGATGGGGCTCTCAGAAGATATTCTGAGTATCTCTGAGTGAACTCCTGATTTTGCTGCCATCATCTGTTCAAATAACAAAGAAACAATTTGATGCAAGAGAACCTTCACAGCATTATCTGGATAAAGCCTCAGAGGTCATTCTGCTTTCAAAGTAGCAGCCAGTGTTTATGATCTAAATGCTGATGGCCACTAGGTACTGCCTGCTTTCCAGAGACCACCAAATGGGCCAGGAAATTTTCTAATGGCTTGACAAGGGTGGTCTCAGTCCTCTAGGAAGACAAAATCTGAAGAGACCAAAACACAAAGAAGTCACTGACAAATTTTGAGGAAGAAATAAGCAGAGGACATTTTTTTAACTCATTTTTGTAGTGGCCTGATTGCACTGTGGTTTTAAAGGAAAAGATATTTAGATTAGATGTCAGGAAGAAATTCTTGATGCTGAGGGTGGTGAGACACTGGTAGAGCTTGACCAGAGAAGCTGTGGCTGCCCCACTTTTGGAATGTTCAAATCTAGGTTGGACAGGGCTTGGAGCAACCTGGTCTAGTGGAAGGTGTCCCTGCCCATGACAGAGAGTAGAAATGTGATAAGAGTCTATGATTTACTGTAAACTGCTCTTACCTTAGCTGCTGGACTAACAAATATTAGTAAGGAAAGAGGCTGGGTTTGTCAAAATCAGCCCTTAGTCTTCTAAATAAGTAGCAGCAATTTTTTTGTTTTGAACTGCAAATACTGTGCACAGGGAATTCCCAGGGGAAAGGCTGCCTTTTCCACAGCACAAACAAAACCTCTATGGGCCATCTGAAATCTGAAACTCTTTGTAGGTACAGAAAACAATGAAACTGCAGAGCACTTCTGAAATTTAGTCCTAAACATGAAAAATAATTTACTGGCCTTACCCTATAATATTGTGAATCAGTTGACAATTGATTTGGGCAATAACTGATCTAGCCTAGTTACAGATTTGATTGACAGACCCAAAGAACTGTTGACTCAAACCAGTTCATCACAACATCCTGATTTATCAATCTCTCCAGACTGAGAAATGCTATTTGTCCACATTTACTTGAACTCAAAGGGATACAGGAGCTGAAGTCTCATTTTTAAAGTCCATTTCAAAGAGATAAACAGATCTACCAAAACCAAAGGAGCAACAACCCCTGCATTTCCATTTGAGCTGTTGGACCCATAACCAGCTTTGGGAATCCACAGGTAATTTATGCATTCAGGAAAATTTCCATTTGGTATCTGGGAACAGCAAGCAAGACCCTGAGAAGCTGAGCAAAGCCAACCTGGTGCCTTGCTGTAAATGCCATGATTTTCTGTGCTATTGCACCAGCTTTTCTGCCTTGAAGACTGAGAGGCAAGACGGAAATTAACTCAGTCCAATAGTGACAGCAACTGCAGGGCAGCCCGGCCACGAAAGAAAACATGCAAATTCCTCCCCCAGGGAAGGGGATGAGACAGACTTACACTGATGTCAGTACTCAGCTGCCTGTCTTTGGTCCCTCAGTTAAATTATTGACAAGGTCACACCTCTGATTTCGGTATAAAAATGTTTTATTTGGAGCCCAGTGAATTTGAAAGACACTGAAAGTGCTTTGGAAGGTCCCTTCCCTTCCTGAGTCACAGCTCCCTGCCAGTCTGCAAAACCAGACAGTTTTGGGGTTTTCTGTCCCTGGCACGTGGTTAAGGGCTGTAGGGGGAACCTTGGCCAAAGGAAGAAAATATAAGGGTGGTTGTACTGCATCAGCTGAGCCCCACACCCCATCTCTGAAGGCAGATGCTCACAGGGAAGGGCAAACACAGAGCTGACACTTCCCTTCCTCACTCTCCAGCCTGCACCAAGCCACTGCTGACCCAGGGGTCACAGCTTCCCTCTTCATCAGGCTTCAATACAGATTTTTGTCCCAGAAACTGTGACCATTTAATGAGCAAAATGTGACACAGGAGGAAGAGACTGAATTTCTTGTTAGTTTCTATTATTGTGAGAGCTGAAAGGCTGCCTAAAATCACACACACATGCGATAAATGCTCTAAAAACATGCAAAGAAGAGTCAGTATCTGCCCAAAAGAACCTAAAAGAATGAACCCCCCCAGAGGATTGGAATTGTCCCATCTATGAACACCAGGACTCAGGCACAGGATGGGCAAGTTATTTGCTCAAGGACTCATACAAAAAAGCAGCACTGGCTGCAATCAGATGAGGAGATCAGGCCCTGCTCACAGTCTGGGCCAGACCAAAGGTCAGGCTGGTTTAGCGAGGCTGACAGTGACCAAGAGCATTTGTCTAGGACAAGTTTATGGATGGGACAATCACACAGTGACACTCTCCTGGCTCACACTCCTGGCACTCTGGACAAGGTCATTCCTTGCACAGAAGCCCATTTATCCTCTGGTTATCCATGTTAATTTATCCTTTTGGTTATCCTCCTCCTTTTTCATACCCTTTCCATCTCTGCTGTGTCCCTCTCCAGATGCACAGAGGGGCACAATGGCTCTGAGTATTCAGAGACAAAAAGCTGGTTGTTGTTTTTCTCTCTGTTCATTTATCCCCCCACATCCCTCCAGACTAGTGTTCCAACTCTACCATCCTCCCCTTTCTCTAATAAGGATTTGGAACAGAGGCTTTGCTTTAATTTCTACTCTTTGCCAAGAGGCCCCAGTTTGCCACTCTCTTGTGGTTATAGGACTAACAAAAACAGCTCTCAGCCTAAATTTCCCCCTGGAACTTGACTGTCCCTAGGATTTTCTCTAGGATTTCAGAAACAGTATCTAAGCTTTCCTATTTACCCAGGCATAAATGAGCCCTCCTTTTTCCCATGTCTCAGCAGGGGTATTTGCCCTGAGCATTAACACCCACCCATCCCAAGCTTAGAGGGACTGTGGGGAACATCTGAGATGGGGAACATCTCTGCATCCCTGACTGGGCTGGGGACAGGGCAGGATGGCTCCAGCACCCATCACCTGGGAACCCTGTGAGTGAAATCTCCTTTTAGACTCATAGAACTATAGAATTGCTTAGGTTGGAAAAGCCCTCTAAGATCATCAAGTCCAACCATTCCTCCAGCACTGCCAAGGCCACCCATGTCTCCAAGTGCCACATCCACAGGTCTTTTAAGTCCCTCCAGGGATGGGGACATCACCATTTCCCTGGGCAGCCTGTGCCAATGCTTGACAATACCTTGGTTGAAGAAATTTTTCCTAATATCCAATCCAGCTTTTATGCAGTGCAGAGCAGAGGGAAACACCTGAGCTGTTGGGCCGTAGGAGGGGACTCCAGTACCCTCAGGAACACTCCAGGTAGCTGCAGAGCTCTCCTGGCTCATCCCAGGGAGATGAGGACAAGGGAACTCTTCTGCTCACCCACACTGGGTAATTTATCCAGGGGAACTGCTGGCAGGAACTTGAAGCACATCCAGACTATATTAAAAAAACTGAAAGTCCCACTGTTCTTTAAACCCTCATATTCATCTTCAGAGCCCACACAGTAGTGACTAACCAAACCTCAATAACTAATCACTGCTGCTGTCAATTAGCATCACTGAACATGCTTTTCCTCCTCCGATTCAGGGTTGCCTGCTCTGGTTTGGAGGGATGGTGTTGCAGCATCTCATGGAACCAGTGAGGTTGGAAAAGACCTCTGAGATCATCAAGTCCCACTGTCTGTGCCAGGCCATGTTCATGCACTGTCCCAGGAGCTCCCACCAGCTGCAGTCACAGCTCCAGCGACATCCCTGCAGACAGAATCTCCTGCAGTGCCTTTGGAAGGAGTCATGGAGCTGCATCCCAAGCCCTGCACTGCCCTGAAGGCATCTCTGTCTGCTTGGTGCTGTCAGAGGCTGCCTGCAGCCAGGCAGGGGTGATCTGGCATTATTTAAGATGTTTGAGACATTAAACCTGGGCCAAACAACCACTGTGGCTCTTGCTCTGAGCTTGTCAGGATGCAAAGGCTGAAATCAGGCACAAGGAGCCAGTGATGCATGCCTGCTAAGCCTGAAGCACAGCAGCTCATGGTCCCAGAGAAGAGGATCACAGGTCCTGCTGCAGCTGTGGGAGCAGAGCACCCAGCACAGCAATGCTGAGTTTTGCCAGCTGAGATTCTGACTGTATCTGCTCCATTAAGACAGTTCTCAGCAAAACACACTCCTAGCTGCCTCTGTCTACCAAAAGTTAAATGAGCTCCCTGCCTCTCCTGCTCCAGACTGCAGTTAAAGAATTGGAAGAACAGGATTGTTTCGGTTGGAAAAGACCTCCAAGGTTATTAAGTCTGTCCAGCATTTGGCTGAGCAGGGCTGACTCACCACGGAGTCACTGCAAACTGGGACTTAAGAGGTTAAACAGCACTCACAGGGACATGTTCTGGCTATGGGAGAGCAGATATAACCAGAAAGTACTGCTCCACTGAGGATACTACTTGGTCTAACTCTGTATTTGACCCTCTTCCCAACACTCCCTAAAACCAAAAAATCAAAAGAGACTGTATTTAACTAGTCCCTACAGATACAGAAAATAACAAAACCCACAAGGAGGTTATTTTCATGACAGGACATTTGTACTGAAGCCTATCTTGTCATTTTCCTGAATTTGCTTATGGGTGGTTGTAAGGAAAGCCAGGACTGAGCAGGGCAAAGCAACTCCCTCACTCACAGGAAGAAACAGCTTCTGGTGGGACAGAAGGCCAGACACCAAGATCTCTCCTCAGTCCTAAACCAAAGCACACATCAAAGCCATTGAGGGATCTTGGAAATCCTCTGCTGGTGTCAGACCTGTCCCAAAGCCTGCAAATGCTGGAATAACTGGCACACAAAGCAAAAGCACAGGAGGGTCATCAAGGTGCCACATGTGCCAGGGGTGGGTTCCTGGGCTGTGCTCCTGACAGGGACCTTGGAGCATCATCTGGATCACCTGGGCATGGGCTAAGCTGGTATGAGGCAGCTTAAGGGGACAGTGACAGTAGCACAGCACATGACACTGCTAAACAAAAAAAAGGGTCCCCTGGGGACAAGACACAGAAGGTTGAGCAGCCACTCCTGCAAAACAAGTCCATGCACACACCTGAGTGAGCAAGGCAGCCTGAGTGGTCAGAGGGGAAAGGGGGATTTGGGAAAAGCAGCCTCAAAAAGGACTCAGACTGGAGAATCTCTTAGCCTCACTTCACATTAGTAAAGCCTCAAGCACAGATGGTGCTGCTGGTATATTAAAATAAATGATGGGCTATCAGGGAGCAGCCTGGCTGAAACCCTTTATCAGAGTCCAAGCTTGGATGAGCCTGTGATTAGAATTACTCAAAAACAAGGGGAGAAAACAGAAAAAAGAAAGCAAAAGCCTCCAGTAATTCTCACCATATCGACCCCTCTCTAGTGATTAAGGCTGATACTCAGCATCTTTGCAAAACAACAACTGCTGCAGGTTTGAGGTAATTATTTTATTGTCAGACAAAAATCTGAGCAATTTACTTATTTCCAATATATGTTTCCAACTCACTCTCAGGCAGAGTAGAACTTCTACATATACATACATACATATATACATATATATTTATATTTTTTATATTTATATAGAGATAAGAGAGCATCCATTCAGGAAAGAACTTGGTTCTCCTTTCATTCTCAAGGGGTCTTAATCTGAGTGAACACCAGAGGGGAGACAGGTTTAGCATCAGTCATTTGTGGTTTGCACTGTCCAAGCAGAAAGTGAATCTACATTCTCATTAGGAAGGAACATTTTAAAATTATCCTCTCCATAAATTACCCTCTCTTTCCCTGCTACTTGTTGCAAAATGCTCTTTCCCTCCATTTTTCTCTTACCAGCTCTGCCATGGGGCCAACATTTTAACCCCAAAGATCAGCCTCTGACGTAAATCCCCAGAAGGACAGAGGCAATTCGAGGCTGATGAACCTTCACATTCCTCTCTCTCCATTTTTTTAATGCCACAAAACCAGACAGATTTTTCCTTCTGTATAGATCACTATTAGAAAATAAATGTGATTTCTCCAACATAAGGAAAGCCTCTTTTTACATGGCAAAGGCCACCCAGACAGGCACACAAAGGAAAAATGAGTAACTCTCACCCAGGGAAGGCACTGCCCTGCCTGTGTTCTTCAATCAAGCTAAGTGATTGCTAAAATCCAAAGGGACAGAGGGGCTGAAAACCAGCTCCTCAGTCTGAATGGAGTCATGTTTTCTGACATGTATTAATTGAAGGGTGGGAGAAGAGGCAAAGCACACTGAGAAGTGACACATGTAAATACTTGAAACTGCAGGGATGGGAAAGGACAAGGATTACTGCAGATTAAAGAGACACCAAAGACAGTATGATTTATATTCCAGTGGGGCTGACAGGCAAGGGGACAGGCAGTCCAAGGCAGCTGACAGCCCAGAAGGATTCCTGCCTCACTGTGCTGTGCAGGAACCCAGATGGTGCTTGGGCAGCAGATGAAGCCCAGCCTTCGGAGCACAGAGCTCTGCACAGGCTAATGGACCCTATCCTTGAATCCAGGCAAAAAAAACCCAAAGATAAATTACCTGGAGCAGCAAATGCAAAGTCATGCTCCAAGGTAGACACATCCTAACTTTAAAAGATGTGTCAAACAGATGGATAGAGGCCGACAGCTGGGGAAGGTCAGAAATGCTCAGACATGCTTGAGTTTTTCAGCTCTGCTTTCTTGGGCTGACAAGTGCAGCTGGAGGTGCAGCAGAAAGCCTTTCAGAAGGAGTCTTGCTGTGCTGGGAAAACCCAGGAGCCTGGTGCTGCTGCAGGCTGCCCTTCTGTGCTACCCAGCAAGCCAAGGAGGGAGAATTTCATAGAATCATTACGGCTTGAGAAGGTGTCAATAAAGTCCAAGCCCAACCACCAACCCAGCAGCACCATTTCCATCACTAAACCATGTCCTCAAGTGCCATATCCACATGTTTTTTGAACACTTCCAGGGCTGGTGACCAACCAATTCCTTGGGCAGCCTGTTCCAAGGCTTGACAACCCTTCTGGTGAAGGGTTCCACTTAGTAAACCTTCCCTAATGTTCTCTGTACACAGACATCAGCCAAGACTCCCTGACCTGAGCTGGGTTGGGGAGTCTTCCACAAATGTTTCCACCACAGAAGCTGCTGCACCCTCCTTGCAGGTATCTCAGGGAATTTTTGCCTGGCAGGGAAATGAGAATTAGGGTAGGCAGGATTGGCAGCAGCCTTCTGACTTGGATTCATCCATGTATCCTACCACCCATTAGAAACTTTCCCAGTCACTGGGACCTCTTACATCAACCATATCAGCCATGGTGACCAAAATTCCCTCTCTCCTCCCACAAACTGGCAGATGGTTTATCCATGCCTTCATGCCAACTCTCTCCAAACTGAAGAAAAAGGAGAAATGCCTTGGATGGAGAGGATCTCTTCACTCCTCCCTGCATTGTCTCATAACTTCAGTTTAACACCTTGCCTGATGGGATTCCAGCAACTTCTCTGTGGGCAGGGAGAGAGAAGGCAGAGCCAAAACTGAGAAAATGCCTCTAAATCCTCCCCCAGCCCCTGGAGGCAGCACTTAAGGGCTGGTAACAAACGGGCTTAGTCCTCCTCTGACACAGGTTTAACTGGATGCATAAACTTTGTGGAAGGGCTGGTATTTCAAAGTAATATAGCATCAAGGATGTTTTAGTGCTGCTGTTTCCCAGTACACTCCACCAAAAATGGCAGGATAAAATATCAGCCTGGTTAATGTGAGCAACAGCTTTGTGTCACCTGTTGCTGAGAGCTGAGCTGGGAATCACAAAGACACCCTCCAATCCTCTGATTTACTCATAGAATCACAGGACTGTTTAGGTTGAAAAGTCCCTCAAAGATTAAGTCCAACAATTCCCCCAGCACTGCCAAGCCAGCACTAACCCCTGTCCCCAAGTGCCACAACCATACAGCCTTCTAAATCCCTCTAGGGATGGTGACTCCACCCCTGCCCTCAGCCTTGATTTTTACTTGAGGACAAGAGTTGAGGTGCTTCCAAAGGAAGGACAAGGCTCCAACTCATCAGGAGTTCATGCTCCACAGTTAGAATCTCCCCATCCCAGTTCACAGGGCAGACACACCGTTCCTGTCTTGCCTTTGAAACACACTGACCTCATTCCCAAGGGCACAGCAGTTGTACTGGATGGAAAAAAGGAAGAGCACAGAAGGGTGGTAGGTCAGAACCACAGGACTCAGACTTGTCCAAGCCTCCTGGAAGGTCCCACTGACCAAAATCCCAGCACAAGGCACAGGGCTGTGCAGGGAACGAGCAAGTGGAAGAAAGAAGCAATATTAAAGAGACACACTCCCCAAAACACCTTGGAATTAGATCTGACAAGGAGAAAAAGCCATCTCTGATGTGAATTGTCCCCTCTTGGGAGCTGCTCTCCCGTTACAACAGCAAATGTCACCCTGAGCTGGCAGAGAGAATCATCACTGCTCTCAGATAGGATGCAGAATTCCCTTTGACAAGACAAACCTGATTAAATACGAGTCTGCTCCAGGATTAAGAGGCAACCATGAACAATCTCTTGGGTAAAAAATAAGCAATTCCAAAGGGAGTGCACATCCCTCACAAGGGACAGAAACCTGAGCTAGGCACAGATTGATGGTGGGAGCTTTACTGCTGCTTGGGAGAGGGATGGGGAGCTAGCAGGAACATATGGAACTGTATAAATTATTTGGAGCACCCAGAAAGACAAGAAAAATAATCTCTGTTCCTGAAACTGCTCATTTCTGTCTGCTGCCGTCTGGAACCCAGACCTGCAAGGTCTGGCCAGTGCTTGGTGCCACAAAACTCCCATAAATACCACAGAGGGCAGGATTGCAGCAGGCAGCTGCACTTGGAACATGTGGGCAAGGAAAATCTGCTGGTTACACTCCTCATCCTGGCTCCTGCCAGCCTCTCTCACCTGGGATTTCTATGGACTCAGCCCTTCCTGTTAGGATCTCTGTGTGACCCTTTGCTTCCATTCCAGGAAGAAATGCAGGTGTGCACATCCTGCCTCCAGAAGGGAAAGGCAATGCCCAAGCACTAATTTAATTCCCCTCCTTCAAACCCCTACTCTGCCAAAGAATCCCTCGTGAAACCAGAGGGGTCTCTGGGCCTCTCTGTGGTTTTGCTCACCACCTTTAAAACACAGATGAGCCTTTCCAGGGTGATTAAGGAGATAAATGCATTAAAGATTAAAAGGCACTCCAATGTTCCAATACCACAAGCTGTAAGAGTACTTAAAATAGATCCATTTGGGGCAGCAATTAAAGAATATATTACTAATTTCTGAGTCTCAGCTCCTGCCTTTCTAATGCTGGTTATTTTTGCCCATAAAAGCATTAATCCTATCTTCCTGTAAAAATGACATTTCAAACATTCATCATCTTCCACTACTGTCCTTCTGCTCCTCTGCCTCCCCATCATTAACCAGAGGCATCTGTTACATGGTTTATGCAGTGTAATTTGTGACCACAGATCTGCAATACAGCGACAGCTATTTTCTCTGTAAGTAGCTGCTCAGAGCTGCAAATATTTTTTATCCATTATAAAAAAAAAAACCAACATTCACATTCCTAAAGTGTGTTTATTATGCAAGTGCCTTGTCATTACCTGAAAGAGTTATATGACCTTCCATTAGGGTAAGAACTAATGTCCTATCCACAAAAATACATGAAACACAGACATGGTTTATATTTTGGAAACTACATGTCGAGAATTATATTGTCACACTTCATAACTTCTTCCTAAATTGCTGGTTTTGGGGTTTTTTTTAATCTCTAAATCCTATCCACAGGGATGGTCCAAACTCTCCTGCAGACAATTTCTCCATGGGTACATGGAAATCAAAAACAAATACTGTGGAACCAGGCAACTCAGGTGACTTTTCACAAGCTACAGTCCTGTAATATGGTATTGCCATGAACATGTGGATGCAAAGAACACATAAATGGGTCAGCTAAAGAAAGGCAAACCTGGACAAAAATGGATTTAGGTTAAAAAAGATAATAAAAAATGGTACCTAGCATACATAAAAGCCACCACAGAGAGTAAAGTCAGATGTAAAATGGAACTGCAGATGGATGAAGACAGAGCAAGGTGCTAAGCCACGTTAGCAAACATACAAAAATTACATCAAGTGGACCCTAAATTAAGAAATAATAAAACACCAGTTCCATACATTTTAAATGCACAAAGCAAACTACTGCATGCCCCAATGTGGTAAAATTAAAGGCTTAGTAAATTTCCCTAAACCTCCTGCTGTTACCTACTACAGATAGCAGGAGTCCTTCACCTTGGGATGTGGATCACAGGCAAGCACAAGCCATCAGGAAATGGCTGGGAAACCTGGGGCCAATTTTCCTCTTGGGTCATTGTTGTTAAATTAAGAAATCTCACAGAACTGAGAGAACAAATACTCTTGAGAACTGGGAGAAGAAGCCACCATCAACAGAAGCAGAGGGGTTTGATCTCCTTGGAGTTGTACAACATAGACCATCTATTCTAAGATGCATGAGGAATAACTGAAGGACCATAAACTGTTCACTAGGTTTGAACCCACCTCAGCCAACTGCAGTTCTCATGGTAATGCATCACAAAAGAGGGAGCAGGGGAAAATTGGGTGGTTTTATTTATTCCCTGAAAATTCAAGTTATACACCTGGTCTTCCTCCCCCTCTGATGCTCTCCAGGTGTTCAGTGTTTGCCTACCACACATCACATATACACAAATCAAGAAACAAGTATGGAGACACCAAAGTCACCTCACAAAGAATGCAGAGAGGTCCAGAAGTGCTGCTCTGTCCTTCACTGGCAACTTCTGAAGGCAAAGAACTCGAACAAGACACCAAACCAGATCCCAAATCATATTCAGACCTCTCTTCCCCAGAGCTGCAGGCTGCCAAGATGGCTTTTGGAAGCTCAAATTCTATTTTATAAAGGCACAGCTCTTCTCATTTTCTGCTTTACTCTGTCTAAATATTGCTGGTTAGAGAATCAGTTGATGGGCTGTAAAACTGTCAGTCTCATTACTGCCACTTATAAATGGCTTTTTCTCAGCTGCAGTCAATGTAGGACCATCTGACTGCCCAGAACTGACATTTTTAATGATTCTGTTCCTCCAGTGCCTTCTCATTGACCACTACAAAAATCCAAACTGTCTCTTGCTCTGCCAAGATGTTTTGTGGATCAAATTCCTTGTTCTCAGGGGATTTGCAGCATGTCAGCCTTCAAAGCAAGCAAAGTCAGTAATAACTGACCTGAGAACAGCTATTCCAACACTTCTGGGCTCCTCTGCACAATAGATTTTAGCATTACATGTCAAAATTCTGAAGGCTAGAGGACAGATGCATCCCCTCAGGAGGAAGACACGTGTGTAAAGTATTTTAAAAATGGAAAGTGCCAACTGTAAAAGTTTGGTGCTTGGATGTTGTCCCCTCACCCTGCACTCTGCTGGGTACTGGCACCTTCCTTCAGGTCTCCCTTTCCAATGCTATATCCCAGGTGAAGTACAACAGCTTCCCCTTCCAAACCCTGTTTAATTTACACAATAAGGGAAATTCTTCACATCCCAGCACTATTTAGGGAAGGAAGGGACAGACAGAGCTCTCCTGGGGATGTCCAGCAGTTACAAAGCTGTCCCAAAATCAAAACGACTGGATTTTCAGAGATGAAAAACACCTAGAGAAAAAGGGTTTCAAAGAAAACCAGCCCATGTGCCCATCCAGCAGATCTAAAGCTTCACAAGTCTTTTACAGTGAGCCTGGTCTCTCCAGGTGCTCCAGCAGAACAATGGGAGCCTCTCTTGCAGCTTCCTGCAGGTTTGGGGGATTTCTTCCATTCTTAACAACCCACTCCCTGCTGACACAAGCTGTGTGCTTTTTCCACCTTTGCTGTTCTCCCAAATACACTCCATAAAGAAGCACATAGCCAGAACCAGCTATGGACACAGAGGTAGCCTCAGGTGTGCCCATGAACCCAGAGCTTGGAACCAGGGCAGAAATTCCCACCTGGCACAAACTGGAGAGGGGCAGGGCTACACTGCTGCAGAAGCATCTCCCATTCCCCACTCAGTCCCAGGAAATCAGCTCTCTCATCCCCTGGGTTCAGCTCAGATTATCAGTGTGAGTGCATGCAAGCCCTTGGTTTTCACAGAATCATGGAATGGCCTGGGCTGGAAGGCATCTAAGATCATTTAGCTCCAATCTCCTCATTCTCTTCTCTTCCATTCTCTTTGTGCCTCTAAACCATAAATAATTTCCCTTCCTCATAGGAGTACTGTTGAGCACCAGCACACTGCAGATGGCAAAGGAAGCAGTGTCACAGAGCCACTGAGGTCACCCAGACAGGAAAAGAAATGGATCTTTTCACAAGTGTCTGCCTGCTGGAGCAAGAGGGGTGAGTCACAAGCAAAGAGGCTGATCCCACTGATTCCCCTCGGTTTTTTGCCAGCACAGCACTGCACAAAAGTCCCATCCAACTCCTAAAAATTATCTCAGCTCAGCCACAGCCTCATCCTTTCCCGCATGGATGTTTGCACTGACTGCAACAGCCTAAAAACAAAAGGCAGTCTAAACCATTTGGATCTGGTGACTTGTAACCCAGCCAGGCACTTCCAGAGAATGCCCAAATCCACATCTGCCCAGTCCTTCAGGTGCTCAGACCTACCACTCATGCTGACCCAGTTTAGACTTCACAGGGGCTCCTCCAATTTGCATAAAGTCAATAAAACATAAGTTGAGAGAGAAGAATCCTGCCTTTTGCCACATAGTCTGTTAATTCCTTGTCTGAAATTTTTGCAAATACTGCCTTTCCAGGGTCTGAGGAACAGCATCAGCCCCTGGTTACTGCTTTCTCACCTGCCTCCTGTACCAAATAGGTATCTCCTACCCTGAGCCTCTCCCTCCAACAGCTGGAAATGCAGCTGTGACTCCAGTCCAGACCTGCATAAACCATGAACTTTGTGCCTGGTGCAGAAAAACCTCCTCTGAAACCCCAAAGTTCCTGGCAAACATTGTCATATCCAACAGCACCACTGTGGGATATATTGGATACCTCTGTCCCAGCTTGCCAAAGACAACCAGAAACCCTTAAAGACCTGGAATTATTCCCCTCACACAGCTCCTGTGCAGCCTGATGGGATAACAGGAATGTGAAACAGGCCTGACACAGCCACCACCAACATGATGTTTTCCAAGCAGGATTTAGTGTGACAGGGAGGGATCAGCCCTGCTGCAAACCAATCTCCCCTCAAAGGCCAACCCTCCCACAGAGTTCTGGAAATCAACTCTCCCACAGTGTTCTTGAAACACAACCTTTGATTCAGTTAAGGAAGCCAACATCACTAAAGCAGGCTGGAAACAGCATCACAGAGGAGAACCTCCAAGTCAAATCTGAATTACACATTCAAGGGAAGGGATATATCTCACACAAATATAGGTGATAGACAACATATGAAAGAGTTTGCGGGGGGGGGGTTGTTTGATGAGCTTTTTGGAACAGCTAATTCTAAAAGCCAGACACAAAGACTTTCTGTCTAGATGTGGTTCAGCTCCCACAAATTCACCTGAAAGGTTCCCACTGCACTTGATGGGGCTTGGCTTGGGAATGGAGTATGCTGAGAAATGATTCCAGAGCCTTTTGCCAATCTGGGACAAGTTCCTTGCTAAGATCTACCTTGTCCCACACCAGCTTTGACTTGCATCACGTGGACTTCACATGTATAAACACTGACTCCTAGGTGGAGTAAGGCAGTCCAGTCATTAAACAGGGCCTATATGTACAGTGGGAATAAATTGTATAAAGCTTTATGGAGGCTTTGCAGGTTTGTCTTCACACTGCCAGCACAGGGCCCCATGGCTGGACCATGCACTTCTTAAAATGCCAGAAAAGTGGAATTTAGACAAATGCTGCTGAAGTACCAAACAGGCTGATGAGCAAATACCCAACTCCTCTGTCCTCACAGGACAAAAATCCCTGCACCAACCCATCTTGGGCAAAAGGAACTGAAATTTCCCCAGGAATCTCACACTAGAAGTTATTTTTTGTCCACCCTTGGAGCAAGATAACACTAAGCAAAAACAACAATTGTGTTTAGCTTGAGAGCCAACCCATGAGATTTCCTGGCACAAGGGACTGACTGTCTCATGCAGAGTGCAGAGCAGGAGATGTGTCCTCTGTAAGGGCAAAGCAAGAAGGAGCTTTTCTCTTACCCAGGCCCTGGTTCTGCTGCTCCCACTCGATGGTGTCAGGAACCTGGTAGGACACCCCAGCCAGCTGGGCCACAGGGTTTTCCAGGCCAGCCAGGGGCTCCTGGGAGGTCTCTCCTGGAAGTGTGAAGCCTGGCAGCTCCGTGTCACCCTCCATGCCTTCATCCATCAGGTCTATGTCTTTGTCCTCCTCGTCTTCCTCTTCCTCCTCCTCTTCTTCCTCCTCCTCCTCTTCATCCTCTTCTTCTTCCTCACCCTCTGGCCAGAGAGGCAGAAAAGAAACATCAGGAAACATCCCACCAGGCAGAAGGTTCACAGATCTCTCTAGATGAGCACCAAGCTGAGCTCCTCCAAAGGCAGAGCTGCTGAACCAACTTGTGCCTGTTAGAGGAAAGACACCCAGAGGGGTACACTGGGAGGAGCTCATCACCACTGGAAGTTGCTGAGGAACAAGGAGATGCTGTCTCAGACTCTCAAATTAGTGGGAAATACAGTAATTTGCTTCCTAACAAACAAGGATGTGCATGTGTACCAACACCTGGGCATCTGTAACTGCAGAGCTCCCTGCTTAACTCATTTCAGCCAAGTGAGAGCCTTTTCCCTGAGTTCCAATCTTGCAGGCAGCAATAAGTTGACTTTTAACTCTTATTAAGTCTTTCCCAGCTCTGGAAAGGGCACTGCTTTCTAGACCAGGTTGCTCCAAGCCCCATCCTACCCAGCCTTGGAAAGTGTTGGAAAGAAGGCAGCAGAACCAACGTTTCATGGGGGAGCTGATAAATATGACAGTGGGGAAATTCCTGTGAATTTAGTGCAGGGTGTCCCTGTCCATGGCAGGGGGGTTGAAACAGGATGAACTTTAAGGTCCCTTCCAACCCAAACCATTCTATGAATTCTCTGCTACAGCAGATGCCCATTTATTCCAAAACTGTTCCTACTGTTAACACACGGAAAAATAAATATTTAAGCCATATTTCATCATTGGAATCTAAAATGGCAACACAGGAACTGGATCAAACCAAAGACACTTTCTGTCCACATCCCATTTCCAACTGGCTGCAGATGCTGAAGAAAGACCAGAGCAGGGCAAATACAGAGCCAGTCTTCCCACAGTTTCTCTTCCCAAGTTACAGTTACCAAAGTCTCAGGGACATCCTATGCCAGAATCTGCACTGGAGCTATTTAATAGCCGCTGATGGAGCCACCCACCAGGGACAAATAATACCTGGAACAGTGGCATGCTTTGAATTTCTCACAGTTAGTTTTTCAAAGCTGAGAATCAAAACACAGTATTTATGCACTTTTATCTAATTTACACCAACTCTGCTCAGACATGTAGAGAAATTGTCTCCTGGTGTAGTCAGACTGAGAGAGCCCATCACCCTGCATCCAGGCATTAAAAACTAACCATCCAGCCAAATCACTGTTTGTTATCCAAATATCCCTTTATTTGGAGTTGTACCTCGTACAGGTTGGTGGCAATCCAACCTGGATTAAATGGGGTAAGGTGGTCTCCTTCCTTTGGCCTGCACAGACTGGAATATCTAGAGAAATCAGTGCATGTTACAGACCCACTGATTCACTGTGCTGTTCCACAGCATCTCCTTCCCTTGTAATTCAAGGATTTGCTTCCAAACACTGCACATTTTTCTCAGCTCACCAGACAAGACAATCCCAGTCACTGCCTTTCAGTTCTAGTCCTGTGTTCCATACAAATGAGCAGCTGTCGAGATTTAGCTGCATCATCCTGCTGTAGCAGGGCTTTTGGTACCTGGAAAGATCATTCCTGCCACAATGACACCACACAGAGCATCTAATGGAGCTCATGGGGATGTGGAGGGCCCCTTAAATTCCCATGACATTTTACAGGCAGTTTCTGTATTAGAATGTGCCCCTCGTTTAGAACCAACCTCAGAATTTTCTCTGTCAAAATGCATGTTTTCATACAAAACACATGACTGTAAAGCTGAGAGTGGCACCTGGAGAGTCTCACAGGAAACCTGAAAAGACAAGTTAATGCAGGTCTTTTCCCTCTGCTGAGAGCAAGGCAGCTATCAACAACCCCAAAACTTAACAGCAGAGACACTGAACAGCCAAAACACCAGAGAAGAGGAACACAAACAGAGCTTTTCCTGAGACTGGCTGCAAAAACCAGTCAAGAGAGAACAAGCATCGGATTTTTATCTCTGAAAAACTACTCTGGGACAAGGATTTTAGAAGCTTCTTGTGATTTTTAACAACCCAAATGACACAGACCTGCCAGGATCGAGTGCTGAAGCCACAGATAGCCATCTCTCTGTCTCCAAAGCCTCGAAGGCAGCCAAGCTGAACACCCAAATTAAAAGTGCTGAGACTACTTATCACATCTGATGATCTCCAAACACCATCAATCACCACACAGCCACAGCAGAAAGCTGTGAATAATGAGATCCTGGTAGCACAGCCGCTGCAAGGGGGAAGGAAAAGGCTCTTAGCTTTTCCTTCCTTCTCCTCTCTGGCTTGTTCCTGCATCTGAAAACAGCTTTTTAGTCCCCATCCCGAAACGCCAACAGCATGCCTTGCTGCAAGGTGCAGCGCAGAGCACCACTCGGTGGTCACAAGGAGGAAGCTACACTTCCAAAAAAGCCCCAAGACTTCACAAGCGTGGGATTGCAGAGGCACAACAGGCAGCCGTGGGCAGGCTGCGCATAAGGCTGGGTAGTCTCATAAGATGGAAAATGAAAGTGAACATCACACAGCTGAATCTCAAGCTGGAGGCTTGTGCTTCACACAAAAGCCTTTTTACAAAAGTCATGTTTTCCCTCCTAAATTGGCACTTTTTGGCCTTCAAAAGGCCTCAGCAGCAGACTGAAAGAAAATTATTGGGAAACTGAATGTAGCGAGGATTGAAAGTGCAAAGCCTGGCAAATTTAGAAGTAATGCAGAGTTTCACGTGTATTTGCAGCTCACTGTGAACTATTTTTGTGTCAGGGAATGGTTTAGGTTGGAAAAGCCCTCTAAGATTACTGAGCCCACATCCCCAAGTGCAACATCCACACATCTTTTTAATGTCTCCAGGGATGGGGGCTGGGCAGCCTGACACAATGTCTGATCATTCTTTTGTTAGAGAAATTCTTCCTCATATCCAATCTAAACATCCCCTGGTGCAGCCTGAGGCTGTTTTTCTTGTCCTGTCATTTGTTACCTGTGAGAAGAGAACATCACTTCCCTAGTCCTGCTGGCCAAGCCAGGGTGGCTTCTGCTGTGAGCCAACCTTGCTCCACATTTTCAGACATTACATGTGAGCTGTTTTTGTTTGTGTGCACCAAATCCATGATGTGCCACATGGAACTACCCAGAAGAGACAGTATCCTCTCTTCTCTCCCAGTGACACCAGGACACTGCAGCACTGAAACACAGCCCAGGCAGCTGTTTGTGTTTTCACAGAATCATGGAAAGGTTTGGGTTGGGAGGGACCTTAAACCTCATCTTGTTCCAAACCCCTGCCAGGGGCAGGGACACCATGCACTAGACCAGGTTGCTCCAAGCCCCATCGAGCCTGGGCTGGAACACTTCTGCCACTCTTACAGCCTAAATAAGCACTGCAGTCCCTAAAGCAGCCTCTGCTTTGCCTTCGTGGAAACAGAAAAATAAAAAACCCCAAGAAGCTCAACACCTCCCTGCTGTGACAATGGACTGACCCAAGAATGACACAGGCAGCAGGAAACCCTAGGGAAAATGAGATTCCCAGTTTATGTGTCAAATGTTTAAGGTCTGAAGGACTTGACAACCTTGTAACAGGTATTCACAGTTTCAGGCTTGGGGAAGCTAAAGGGGAGCCCAAGGAAACAAGGCTAAGATAACACATTTTTAGCAGAGTTTTGGGGGGATGCCAGATTTATTAAAAGAAACAGCCACCAGTGTGCTTTATCATGGGACTCTGAATAGATCCATTGGTGACACTGGTGATAGCCAGAGGAGGGGATCTGCTGTTTCAGGAGGCCAAAAGCTCTTTGTGCTTGCTCTGAAAGTGAGGTTTTTCACCACAAAACTGTACATATCCATGATGACTTTTGTGACTTAGGCAGGAGAAATGAGACCACCTCACACCTCTGTTGTGAGGCATTTCCTTGACAGCAGGAACCCACAACCTGCAGGATCTGAAGCAACTCGACAACCAGCAGCATACAGCAGGTAAAAGCCTCAGACTCAATTTTTGGGGGTCTGCTGACTTGAAAGAAGCTACAGCTGAAGCTACAGCGGTCATAACCTTGCTGAAGGCAATGGAGCTACACCAGGTTTTTAGCTGAAGAAACCTTCACTGAGCAGTGATATTTCTATATTTAGATATTTTCCATTAATGTTTGCAAACACTTCCATTCCTCAGAAGAGGCAGGAAGCCATCATTTGTCAAGTTTAACACACAGGAGCAATATCTTGCTGAGCCCTGAGCAGCAAGAGGTTCACAGTGGAAGGTGATAGATTCACTCACAGGCACAAACTGCATTCAAAGTGCAACAAAAAAAATAAAACAAACTAAAAAGGAAGGAAGTTGCAGGGCAAAAACTGGAGCTGTCATTTGCTCTGACCTTTTCCTTCCCAGCCTCCCTCACACCAAACTCAGTGAACAAGGATGTCTAAATGATACCACAGAGGATTGCTGTGATCCATGAGAGTTTAAGCTGTGATTTTAATCAGTGTCACCCCTTGTGCTAATAACAAGAACATGTAAATAATGATGTGTAAATAACAACAGGATTAGGGATGGGGAGTCTTGACTCCCATCTCTTGCCAGAGCAGGAGGGAGAGGCATTAAGAAGCCACTGGCAAGTGTTTTCTCACACTGAGGTTCACTCTCTGCACTGCTTTTGTGATCACAGTTCACTGTGAAGCCAGGAAGGCCTTTCTAGGACAACTCTTTTATTATTAACGTGCTGCCTGCACGTGATCAGTCCTTGTGTCACCATCCAACAGCTCCAAAATGCTGCCAAGAGCCTTGGACAGCCCAGAAGGAGAGAGCTGGCAGGAAGACGGATGGGCTCTCACCAAGCACTGCTCCTGGGCAAAGTGCTGTGCCACGGTAGGGTAACACATCCAGGCACAGAAACTGCCAAACATCAGGGTAACCCCCCCTCCCCCAGGGACAAGTTCTGCTCAGCCATCCAGGGTACTTGCAGGATATTGATTTTTCCTAGAGCACAGCATTTAAGAAAACACCATCTCCTACAAGTTTCAGCATCTGGGCAATTGCACAGAGACAGGGAAAGGGACTGTTGGGAAGAATACACCTATTGGATAATATCTTACCACACAAAGCAGGATAACATAACCCTACCCACAGAAGCTTCAAGAGAAGATGAATTAACATATCACAGAATCATCAAGGCTGGAAAAGCTCTCTAAAATCATCATCATGTTCCCCCCAGAACTGGCCAGCCACCTCTAACCCACATCCCTAAGTGCCACATCCACACATCTCTTAAATCCCTCCAGGGCTGATGACTGCACCACTGCCCTGGAGACCCTGTGCCAGTATCTGACCACCCTTCCAGTGAAGAAATTTTGCCCTAATACCCAACCTAAACCTTCCCTGGTGGAACTTGAGGCTGTTTTCTCTTGTTCAATTTTTTCTTTTGTAACAGAAGGAAACCCTTTCTGGGAGAGTGAGCATTCCCCTGGCAGCAGAGCTGAGCTGATGCTGCTTTAGGAGCCTCTCCTTGCCAAAGCTCAAGAGAAGCTGCTCCTCAGCAGAAGGCTCTGACATTGCAAAGACAGTACAAGGAGATTCAAATTCTGATCATAACCCAATTCCCCGCAAAGCTGAGTGGATCCACATTTGGGGTTTTTTGGTTTTTTTTTTTTTTTTTTTACACACCTGGCTCATTGCTTGTCACAGGAGATCCACTGAGGACTTTTGGCAGGGGGAAGAAAACAAGGTAAAAAACCACTCTCCTAGGACCATGGCTCTAGTTCTGTATTAAGATCAGAGAGAATAATTTCTGTAATAATCAGAGAACAACTTGGGTTGGAAAGGACCATAAAAATCATCCAGTTCCACCCCCTGCCCATGGGCAGGGACACTTTCCATTGTCTCAGGTTGCTCCAAGCCCCATCGAACCTGGCCTTGGACACTTCCAGGGATGGGGCAGTCACAGCTCCTCTAGGTGTGCCCCACCATCACTCAGTGCTTCACCTCCCTCACATTCAAGAATTTCTTCCCAAAACAAAAACTGTATCTCCAGCAGCATTCACCTCAAAATCACTCTCACATTGAGCCAGGCTAGAGAGTCAGTTTAGCAACACAAGACTTTTAAAGGGGGGGAAAGCCCCAAAATGCTGCAGAACCCTGTATGGACTATAATGAGTTTGTTCCCTGGCTTGCTGCAGAACAGCTCTTCCACTCCTGGGTGTACAGGTGTTGAACCAACCAGTATAAAAATCAAGACAAGAAAGAGATGACTTATCAAGTGAGGGCAGTCAAATCAGTCCATATTTAATGACCATGATCTATGAGTAGACAGGGCAGAACAAGGCAGATAAAGAGCTTATGACATCTCTTAAAATGCTTTCCCCTTAAAAAGGACTATGGGTATGAGACTTCTTTCCAATCACAAAAAAAACCCCAAAAAACAAAAAAAACCCCCACAAACAAACCCCAAACAAAACAAAAAACCCACAAAACCAAAAACAACCAAACAACTCAACCAAAAACCCAACAGCCCCAGCAGAGATATTAATTCCATTTTCATTGCAAAAAGCTGTTGGTGTTTCTCCAGAATCATTCAATTCAACCACACTGCCTGGGTAGATAACAGCCAACAGTTAGAAAACATTTGATTTTAGCTTTATTTCCTAGACAAGCCTAGCTTGGATCATCACAGATGATGTAGATTGGGGGTTGGGTCTGTTATTATGGTCAACAGCCTCCAGGGTACCAAGGTTTTAACTCAAGTCCTATCAGGAGCCAAAGGGATCATGACCACTCAGCTCATTTTCTAGTCAGATTCCTGCTTCTTCCCAAGTCCTTCACTCCCTCTTGCAGCACCCCTAGTCCCACTGAACACAGCTCCCCCCAAAAAATCCCCATCAGCAACACTCTCCCACCTGCCAAGGGACCCCAGCCAGGAGCAGCTCCAGCAGAAAGTGCTCCTTGCAGAGCCTTACTGCCACACCCCTGTTTATCTGAACACCGCCCGCCGCCCTTGAGCCATAAGGGTAAACTGCTTAATCCTCACATTAAAACAAACAGAAACTCATTAAAAACTTTCACTCACACAGCCCAATTACCTCTCAATAGCAACTGTCGGGGTTTTCTGTTGTTTTTGTTCAAGCTTGGAGATAAGCATGGGAAAGCTACAACATTTAAGTGATATTTGTTGCAGTGAGGGGAATCCCACAACAATATATAGGACGACGATGGAGTCGGAAGGATGGATGAAGCAGTATTTTTGTAGATGTTCAGGGATGATTTTATTTCTCCAACCGCCTGGCCGGAGTTCCCGAGCAGACTCCCCTGACCTTCTCCCCCCCCCCCCCTCCCCCCAGCTCCAGGCACCCAAACCACCCATTCAGGAACAGGAATGGGGCACACGTGACCTGGGGACAGGAACAGGGACAGATCTCCACAGATATCTAAGTGAACTCTAAGTTTTTAGACAAATAAGTCTAATAACAGTTAAAAATTCAAACAAAGCCTGGCCAGAACAAGAAGCAAGGGGGGGGGGTGTCAGACTAAGAAATGTCATCCAACCTGCTGGAGGCAGAACAGTGCCAGCACTTCACAAAGAACAGAGAGACCTGGGGGTGCTCAGCCTGGAGAAAGGAAGGCTCCAGGGAGACTTCAGAGACTCTTGCAGGGCCTAAAGGGAGTCCAAGAGAGCTGGAGAGGGATTTTGAACCCAGTGCATGACAGGGCAAGAGGGAGTGGCTCCAACCTGACAGAGGGCAGGGTTAGACCGGAGATTAGGAAGGAATTCTCACCCCTGAGTAAGGCAACCTGGGCCCGGGTTGTACAGAATAGCTGTGGATGTCTGTATCAAACACTCTCAGAAGAAAGAGAAAAGAAAAAAAGGAAAAAAAAAAAGTTGGGTTTTATACAAAAAAATTGTCACACTTTACCATTTTCTGCTACAAAGGAGAACGAGGGATGAGCCACCACCTACTGTGAGGGAGATGGAGGTCACTCTGCACCAGACAGAGCCATTCCCATTTCAGTGGTAGCAATAAACAAGAAGCAAGAGAAAAGTGGGTACCAAAACCATTTAATAATTCATTCTGCATGTGCTTTAAGTCTTCTGTTGCATGCCAATTTAGTTGATATCCAAAGAGCCGGTGAGGAATCATAATATCAGGCTAGTTAACCATGCTGGGTTAAGTGCCTGTTTTATTTACACCTCTGCATCCTAATTTAAATTTTTAACAGGGTTGCAGAGATTTAATGAGGCAGATCTTAATCCATACAGTCAAGGTCCAAATAGCAATCCCTTTCAGAGCCTTCATTTCCTGGAAAAAATACCCTTCACATCCAAAAAAAAAAGGTTCCTCACACTGCAACACAGCTCAGAAGAAAAAGGGGGAGTTGAAGGATCTTTCATGAATTTATGTAAATGGCTACAAGTTCTGAAGTATTCAGGAAGAATTTCTTCACAGAAAGGGTGATTAAACATTGGAAGGGGCTGCCCATAGAGGTAGTGGAGTCACCATCACTGGAGGTATTTAAGGAAGGACTGGACATGGTCTGGTTGACATAGTGGTGTTTGGTCAAAGGTTGGACTTGCCTGAAGGTCTTTTCCAGCCTAAACTGTTCTATGGTACACAAAATAGTTCACAGCAGGCTGCAAATGCACATGAAACTCCAAACCCTGCCAGCTGAGAGCCATCCTAATTAATTTGGAACACTCCACCATTCAAGAGCTACTTTGTTAAGGCCTCCTCCCTCTGGAGCAACTGATTTTTAAGTTGCCCATTTTCCAGAGCTGTTGACTGCTCCTGACACCACACAACAAGCAGAGCAGCTCCTGCTTTAATCAAAGCTCTGAGCACCCCCCCACAGTCAGTAACCCCCCTGACCCCTGCACTGTGTGAGCAGCTCACTCCCAGTAGGGACATCAGACTGCAAGAAAAAATTCTTCCCTGTGAAGGTGGTGAGACCCTGGCACAGGCTGCCCCATCCCTGGCAGTGTTCCAGGCCAGGTTGGGCAGGGCTTGGAGCAGCCTGGGATAGTGGAAGGTGTCCCTGCCCATGGCGGGGGTTGTGATGAGATGGTTTTGGAGGTCACTTTCATCCCAACCCATTCTGTGATGCCATGCATCTCTGGTGTCCAGGCAGGGTGGTGGCACACAAGGGACCCAAACCTTGGGTCTGCAGGGCCAGATACAGGCACACCCTCACCCCCTGCAACAGGACCAGGGTCTGGTGTGCTCTATCCAGCAGCTTTCAGCTGAAAGGATCTTACAGAAGAGGGAGCATGTCCTGCCACTTCAGAAAGTTCCACCTGCCAAACACTGCCACACTGGGGGTGTGCAGCCACCTCTGCCAATACCTACCATGGCAGATGCCACAGCACAGGAATCAAGTCAAAAAGGAATGTGGTTTCTTTGCAAAGAGTCACTTTTTGAAGGGTGTTGGGAGGCTCACACAGTGGTCCTGAGGAAGCCAGTTGAACCAGTAACTCTGGACCTAGAAGCCCTGCAGAGAAAGCTGCAGGACTCAAGCTTGCTAGAGAGATACACAAATTCTAGGCACAGAGACAAAATATATAATCAATTGCCCCAGACAAGTAAGCCTTATCCTCTGGTGTGTGCTGTCCCCATAGCCTATAATCCCTTTACAGGATTTCTCTGACTAGGAAGGGCAAGTGGAACCAGTCTCACTGCAGAGTGAAGGCAGGAGGATGTTTGTTACCCAGCTCATCTCTCCAGAGTCCTCCAGGGAGGAGGATAAGCTCATCTAGACATATTTTCAGTTTGTCTATGCAATTTGATTTTTAAAACAGTTTTGCATCCAAGCCAGGCAGGTGAATATACAGATGCAATTAACCACAGGCAGTTTGGCACAGATGGCCCCCAAGAAAGAGAGTGAGCTGAGCAGCAGGGGTTTATATTTAATGATGAGCCAGGCCTTCAGAGAAGCAACTCAGGAGGACCCCACTGAAGGCAGCAGAGCTCACTCAGCTCCTTGCACTTCTTCCAACAGTGAGGCAGACACAGCCTCCCCCCAAAGGGCCAAGGATCCCACATTAGGGACCCAATCAATGTGCCTGCAACAGCATCCCCCAAAAGCCTGAATACCTTGGGCTGGTGCTCCATGTAGCTTTAAAGGAAAGCACCCCCAAACATCCTGGATCTGACAGCATCCCACTGTTCTGAGAGGAAACAGTAGGAACTGTAACTTTGGGAACCAAGCTTCCAAATACCATGAGGACATGATACCCCCAATTGCCATTAAGCAGAAAAAGATATTAGCAAGTAGAATTGTAGCTCAAAAACCTTCCTTTGTGCTTAACTGGGGCAGCACCATCCCCAAGCAGAAAGCCTTTCCCCACATGATAATTGTAATTGTCCCATTTTACAAGATGTGAATTCATGATCCCCAGCACCAGGGAACCTTCTGGATCCCTGCACAGGAGGTCCAGGTTGAGCAGAAGAGATTTAGGCCACAAAAGCTGTGCCAGTTGTCAAATCCACACAGCACAAAGAGCAACACATCCCTTGGAGGAGAGGCACCTACAGAGGCAAGAAACCCAGACTTCCACTTGAGCCCTCATCATTGAGGGCACCTGGTCCCACTACAGCCCACATTTGCCTTCAGAGAAGCCCAGAACTTCTCTAAAGAAAACAGTACAGTAGGAATCCAAGAAAGTTACATCAGTCCTGTATTGGAGCAGAAAGATTTTTTTTTTAAATGCCTGTGCAGAAAGTCTCATTATATAGAGAGAGACCAATGCTCAACTGAAACTGAAATCCCTCTTATCTTCTCATGCAGAAACCTAGGCTTCTAAAGGAGATCCCAGAGGGCTATAAAACATTTTAGCCTCCTGAATCACACTGCCCTTGCTAAGCAGAGACCTTATTTCCCAGCCTGAAAGATCAGCTTTTACCTACACGCACGACCTTTCCTTCCCTTGCTGCCATATCCTTGCCAGAGACATCCAAGATTCATCCTGGCAAGGGGAGAATGCTGCAGTTGGAGTCCCAGAGAGCTCAGGAAAGGCTTCAAAGCCAGCAGCAAGCCAGGAACATGCAGTGGGGAGGACTCCCAGCTTCTGCTGCCCCCTAAACTTAACAGGAGTAAGAGTTATTGCTTCCTGCAGAGAAAAGATGCTGATGAGCTGCTGTCTATAGCACCCCACCTCTACTCAGAGGAGAAATACCATCTGGCAGTGCCACCCCTGGAGAGCTGCCAACCTTTGCAATAAAATACTAAGGCAAGAGAAGGTCAAGATAAAGGAAGGGGAGCAAAACCAGGCAGAAAGATTAATTCCTGCCAGGTGGTGTCAGTCCAGACACTGGAGCACAAAACTGGATGGATGAGCAAGCAGAGAGGAGTTCAAGTAGGAAAAAAAAAAGGCAAGAAACAATTCTCTGCAGGAAAATTGTGGGTGAGCTGAATAGAAGACAGATCAGAGCTGCAGAGCAGCTCCAGGGCAGGATCTGCTTCACCTCAGCACCCCTTGGTGGGTGTTCTCTCGTACAGAGGCTCTGCAGTGGATGCACACACCAACATCACAGGTGTGCACAGCCAGACCCTGCTGCAGCAGCAACACCATCACTGCTCCCTAGCCAAGAAAAAACCCACCCCCATCCACCACAGCCACTGGAATTTCAGGCACTCTCCAGGACACTGTTCATTGCTTGCTTCCTGTGCCTCCTGGGAGAGGACAGGTTGTCCAACAACTTTATTGGGAACAACAAGATGTGCACATAGGTGGGAGCCAAACTGGGGGCTGTCAGGGCAGGTGGGGCCCTCCACAGGAGGCCACCTGCCCCTCAGCCTCGGGGGTACCTTCTGACTCCAAGCGGTCCAGCCCGTAGGTCACAGCTGTGCTGATCCTCCTCGCAGAGGGAAGAGCTGTTCTCCTGACAGAGGAGGCCACTGATGCTGGCGTCACCAGGAGCACAGTTGTGCTGGATGGCTCCTCTGTCTGGCCAGATGGGGTAGAAAACATCCCACCAGGGGCTGGAACAGCCTTCTCACTGGTGACCAGGATCCCATCTGTGAGATCTGCAGAAGACAGGAAACAGCAACCATTCAGGACATCAATGTTTTAAAACCCCAAGAAACTCCTTAATGAAAATTTAACTCAAAGGAAGTTACCAAACTTTTGCTTCCTTCAAGATGTGACTCTGCTGTAATGAAACTTTCTCCTCAAGGGCAGCCAGCAAAAGAGGATCCCTTTAATGAGGGGGGGAACCCTTAAAGGTTTTAATTCCATTGCTTTGAGGACAACTCATCACCACACCCTCACAAGATCAGAGCACCAAGATGCCAGTTGAGAAATTAACCAAGTGACAGATCTAATAGCTCATTACAAAGATAAAAGTTGGCTGAATTTATAATTAAATCCCAGAAGCAAATTAATTAATGGAAACTGCCAGAAGAACCTTCTCCCCTTTGCAAAGGGACCTTAAATTTAGAGGCACAATGCAAACAGTTTTTTCTTTTGATTCCCTGCAATGTAAGAATTACCAGAAAAGCTGCCCAGCAGCAGTTTCATTACAGTAGTCCCCACTGCTGCAGAAATACACTCCAGCTCAAAGTCAGCCTTGTGCTGAGGGAACCCTTGCTACACTCCTCTCAGGAAGACAGGCTCCTACATGTACCTGCCAAGGTGACACCAAGCCAGCAGGCAGCAGCTACGTGAACATGACTGCTCAAAGCATTTCTGTATGAGCTACATCACCTTAAGAACAACCCACCATTCCTCAGTGAAAGCGAATATCAGTGCAAGCTTCCACACCCAAGGGCTTGCCAGGCTCTTGCAGGAGGGTACCTTTCCCCCACCACAGGCTCCCATGTTACCCTGATGAAGCATTTTCATCCTCTGGACCAAGCATCAGCAATCCATGACTGCCTTGGGCTCCAGAAGCAAGAACCCCCCCCTCCATAAATAAAAAACTGTTTAAGTGTCTAAAGCTCAAGGCAGCTTGCTAGCAAGGACAGATTGGGGGCTTGTTTTTTTTAACCTCTACTCCAGTTTTTTTGGGCAGGGGGGGAATCCATATCCTGGCAAATTTCAACGTGGTGGATCTCATAGCATGGGCAGAAAGCAGTGGCAGCCCAGGGCTAGAAGCAGTGTGAGGACAGTTAGCCAAAAAAGAAGTCACTTCAATAAGGATGTTGTGTTGAGACTGAAGTGTGCAAGCACTGACACTGGTTTCAGATATAACATCCCATCTTGTATGAAGGAACTTCTGTAGGAAGCAGAATCCTACCTTCTGCATCCACAGGGTTCACTGTAGAGGAAGCACCAGTTGCCACCAGCACCTCAGTGGCACTTGGAGCCATCAGCATCTGGGTGTCCTCCCCACTGTTCTCCTGAGGAAAGCTTGCAGCCCCTGCTCCCTGGGTGGCACCAGGCATCTCTGTCACAGCTGACAGAGCAGCAGTAGCCTGCTGGGCAGCTGTTGTCACCTCCTGAGTAGCACCTACAGCAAGAACACGTGTCAGGACAAACTCACAGGACAGCTGACAGCAACAGAGCACACAACTGAAGGAATGTAAAAGGAATATAACTCCATGCATTGACAATTCCAGAGCCACAGTGCCAGCAGCAGGTCCAGCCAAGCATCATCAGGGCAGCCTTCAGTGACCACCCCCCACTGAAACCTCAGCTACACAGAAAGGTTTATTTTTGTTGCACAAGTCTTATTGACAGTGTTGTTTCCCCAACATCTGGGCAACAGCAGAGAGGGAACCTGCTGACAAGTCAAGTGCTTATAATCAATCTAGAAATTAATCAGTCAGGTTTCAGCACCAGCCTGCAATTAGCTTCCTTTCTTTTACAGCAAAAATTAGGTCTTTTGGATGCAGTGAAGGGAAATCATCCTTTTGCATCTGCAGCAAAGAGGGAAGACTAAAGATGCCCAGCAATTAAAAAGTCCTCATCAACCTAGAAACATGTCATTGCCCAACACCTGACCAGCCTTTTTTTTTAGCACTCCCTTTATATTTTAAACACTAAGCAGAGCACTGTCATGAAGCTGAAGGTGCCATCTCTGGAAGTGTGTACAGGGCAAGGTGACACCATCAGCCTGTGGCAGGCTGTCCAGGAGGAGCAGTTCTGCCTGCAGGTAAGAGTTGGGACAAGCACTGGACAGCCATAGCCTGGCCACCACTTCACTATGGGGGGAGGAGACAACACCAGGAGTTTCTGTTATAAGGGACAGCAGCTCTCTGTGCAGACCTCTTGACCTGAGCATCCTTGTAAAGCCACTTAGGACATCAGTGGCTCAGTCTGCTGGTACAGCTCACTTTAAGTCCCAGAAATAAAGCACAGATTGCCGAGAGCATCCCTGCTAAACCCCCACTGAGAGGCAAGTGTCTGTAACAGGCAAGTTTTACCTTTCCATGAACTCTCCGGAGTAGGAGAGAGCTCAGGCTGGGTATCTGTCATCACAGCAGCCTCCGGCTGTGATGGAGGGACACTTTTCTCCTCCTCTGCTGTGACTGCACTTATGTTTTCCAGTGAGCCAAGAGCAGCTGTGTCTGCATCTGACAGGTTCCCAGTGTGGAAAGCGTTGCTGCTGCCTGTGGAAGTTGCAGGCAGCTCCTCCCCTTGCACTGGCACCGTGCAGTTGGTCTCCTTGGAAAGCTCAGGAGCTGGTGGAGGAGACACTGGGGAGGGCACTGCTCTTGTTGCATCTTCTTCCTCCTCCACACCTTCCTTGAGGGTCTGGGATGGTTCTGTTGTCCCCAGATCCTCTGTCACCTCATGAGACAGGCCTACTCCTTCACTGATGTCCCGGAGTTTTGTGTCATCCCAGTCAGGTAGCACAGTGTCCATAGGGGGGATGGTGACAGTGCCAGCCATAGTGGGCAGCTCTTCTTGCATGACATCTGTCCCTGCTTCTGGGTGAAGGGTGGCCTCAGTCACTACAAGGGGATATTTGGCAGTGACAGATATTGGTGGAGCCAGGGCTTTCAGAGGGCTCCTTGTGCGGGCTCTCAGCGTTCCCAGCTCAGAGGTCACACCCGGAGCCTGGGGAGTTAGGATGGCAGGGTGGTCACTTGCTGCTTCCCAGGTGGGAGAGCTGGGGTTCACTGGGGGCTGGGGCACAGCTGAGGGGTGTGAGGTGCTCTCTGCTTCCTGCTCCTCCTCCACAGTGGTACCAGAAAGGGGGTTTGCTGAGGGGCCAGAAGAGCTGGGCTCCACTGCCACACCACCCTCTGTGGTGGCCTCACCAATGGGACCACCAGACTCCTCCTGGACTGGAGGGCTCAGCGTGGTCACAACTGTGGTCAGCATGGCCTTGAGTGCCTCACCCTCATCCAGCTGTGACTCTGTGGGAGCCAGCTCCTCATCATGCACAGCAGGCAGTGCCCCAGCAGAGGGGTGATGCCCCAGGCCCTGGCTGCTGGGGATGACATGGCTCAGGCTGGCAGGGAAGGCTTCTCCTTCTGCAGTGAAAGCTTCATCTAAGGGTGTCCCAGATGGCTTCGCTGATGCTTCACATGGCTCTTCAGAAACTGTCTGCTCAGAAGGGCCCAGATTGTTTTTCAAGTCCACCATGCCTGTCCTTTCATCTTCCAGCCCATTCCCTGCCCAGGGGCCATGCTGGACCTTTGTCACATCCCACTCCTCCAGAGGCTGAGCTGCAAGGCATGGCAGACTGGAGGACAAGAGCAGGATGCTGCAGGTGACCACACAGATGTTAAATCCTATTGATCTCCTCATGGCTGAGAGGAGATGTGTCCAGAAGCCTGCAAGGCAGACAAATCCAGAGTGCAAGACCTAGAAAGGGAACAAGGAACCAAGATTACAAATATCCACAACCACCCACAGACCTAGGTCCTAAAATAACTGGGTGACCAAGGATATGGCCAGTTGTGAGCAGACCCCTCCAACAAAATTCCAAGCAATGAATTCCTCCATCTGTTTTACTGTTCTTAGCTTACCCTACCTGGAAATGTCAGACAGCACCAAATGTTGATCTGAAGCCCAGGACAGACCTTGCCCAGCTCTCACCCCAGCAGCAGAGCGCTGTGCTCTACCCAGCAGGCATCAGACCTGCAAGCAATGCTCTGGATCAACCCATTCCTCCTGAACCAAGTCCAAAAATGACACTTGCCAGGGCCATGAAGTCTCAGGTTTGTTATGGCCAGCCCTGTTCTAGGCACTGGAACAGAGGGAAACCAAGGAATCCGCACAGAGAACAAGATGGGTCTGTGAGGGAAAGCACAGGACTGGAGCCACACCAGGAGGCTTTAGGGCTGCATCTGTGCCATGTCCTGGCTGAGGTCCTTGGCCCCACAGAGGAAGTTACAGCCCAGACAGCAGCACTGCTGCATTAGCACAGTGCCCATGCTGCACTGCACCATGGAGGCATTTCCAGAAAGTTCCATGTCCAGAGTCACTGTGTGAGTTAAGAGTTTCCAAGGGAGCACTGAACCTGTAGCCCAGCAGTGATCCAGCCAGCTGACAGCCTGCCCTTGGCAAGCTCTGCTGCCTCCAGGCACACAGCTCCAGCATCCAGACACCTCCCTTGAGCATGTGTCTCAGTCTTGGGCTACTCTACCACTCCAAAGCAGAAGACCACCCCATCCAAGGCCCCATTCATCCCATGTGGGACAGCTGCTCACATCAGTCCCATGCACACAGCAAACATCCCTCTGTCACACTGCAAATCTGGTGTGGTGCTCTTCCTCCTCCTCCCAGCTCCAGGAGGCAACTGGTCACAGGCACAGTCAAGCCCTTCTGCAAGGGCCTCCAGCCATCAGCAGTTTCACATGTTTTGCCTCGTGTGTTCCTCCAGTTCTGGGGCCCCCAACATGGCAAAGACATCAACCTGTTAGGAGTCCAGAGAAGAGCCACCAAGCTGATCACAGGGCTGGAGCACCTCTACCACAGACACAGGCTGAGAGAGTTGGAAGCTGGAGAAGAGAAGGTTCCAGGAAGACCTCAGAGCAGCTTCCAGTGCCTAAAGTAGCTCTAAGAGCGCTGAAAATGGACTTTGTCCAAAGTCATGGAATGACAGAGCACAGAGGAATGGTTTTCACCTCACAAAGTAGGTTTAGATAAAATATTAGGAATAATTTCTTGACTGAGGGTGGGGAGGCCCTGGCACAGGTTGCCCAGAGAATCTGTGACTGTCTCATCCCTGGAAGTGTCCAAGACCAGGTTGGATGGGGCTTGGAGCAACGTGGGATAGTGGAAGGTGTCCCTGCCCATGGCAGGGGGTAGAATGAAGTGAGATTTTATCATTCACAAGTGAACTTCTCTCACCTTTGGGCTGCAGGACTAACAAATAATAATAAGGAAAGAGGCTGGGGTTGTCAGAACCACCCCTTAAGTCTTCTGAAGGGGAGCAATGGTCACCCTGTGCAGTCTTGCTGCTCACAGGCACCAGGATAAATCCCTAAACTTGCCACACTCCTCATTTCCCCACCCAAACAGCACTTACAGGAGTATTACTCACATTTATACCCACAGAGCGCAGCAACACAGCTCAGAGTCAACCACTGCAGGCCCCAGCATCTAGCTGAGCCTTCAGGGCACACTGAGTCACTTTTTCCATTCTCCCTGAAGCCTCATCCCAGCAGTCTGAGCTGCTGGAATAATTCCCCATCACTGGCCACACACATGCACCAGGTGCTCAGGGACAAGCAGAAACCACCAAAAAGCTCTTCACCAGCCTAGATACCTTCCACTTTATTTTTAGCATCTTCTGTCTTTGAAGGATGAGTGGCCACCCATCTCTTTTCTCTATTCCTCCCATCAAAAAATAGCTGAAAACTGACAATATTTAGCTCTTCTTCCAAGCTAATTCTTTATGCACTTTTGTAATTAAAAAGCACTAAGAATATATTATGCAAGTTAAATTGTTAGTGCCTAACTACATGCATCTGCCTTATCATGCAGTTGAATATAAATCACATTCACTTCACACCCCTTTAGCAAGTGCCTGTTAAGATCAGACATACTAAGACATCAAGAAGTTGAGGGTTTTTTTCTATTTAAAAAATATTTTGGCTCCAAATACATTTTCTCAAGAAGTCAGGATCCCTTAGGTGGCACAAATGCTTTCAGCAGTGCTTAAACCTAAACAGAACTCCAGCTGCACTTGAAAAGCACTTCTCTTGCAGTTATATACATTATACACATGATAACTTGTAGCTTTCTAGCTCTAGGCTCTCAAATAGCCCAAGATATTCAGAACGTGATTAGCAGAAGAACTAAAATGTTTAATCTCCTCCCAACAAGCTTACTCCATCTTTACTAGAACCTTTCTCCTTCCAGCTGGTAGATAATGTGGGCACTCAGTACCAGCCTGATAAAAGAGTTCCTGGAGTCCTTTGGGCAGTCTTGTATTGTTTCTCCCCATCTCAAAAGCCCTGCTGGCCATAATTCTGCATTTCTATAGGGCAAATGTCGTATTAGAGTGTTATTTGCTCAGGAAATCCACAACAACCAGATGTAAGCTAACCTAGACCTTCACACTCAGTGAAAGCAGGAGATAGTGGCACAGAGCTTGCTGCATGATAATGGCGCAGGTTCAAACTTCAAAGAAGATTAGTCAGGGCTTAAGATCTACTTAGCTTTAGGGAGAGGCTGGATTAGAGAGTGTATGAACAGCAGTGACCTGGCTATCTCCTTAACCAAGAGTTTGACACCTTGCTGTAGCACTTCCACTGAATGCAGAAGCTGCAGGTACCTGGCTGCAGAGCAGTTTGTTCCTCAAGCCGCACTGAGTTATACATTTATCCTCCCATCTGGCTATTTTTATAGTCAGCCTGCTCTCCAGCCCCAGCCAGGGGATAAAAGCAGGCTGGAACACACTGCCCTGACCAAGCACCTCCTCTGTAGTAAGCCTGAGCTTTTCTGTTACCAGCCTGAAGGTAGTACCTCAATATTTCATGCCAAAAGAACTCCTTGTCCCCAGATTTCACCTGGCATCCTCAGAGCTGAAGCCCTGGAGGCAGCTGCCAAGCACTGGCCAGGCTCTCTGTGGAAAACTAATCCTTGCTTCCAATAGGAAGCACACACTGAGGGCAAGAGACAGTGCCAGCTACTTCCCCTGCACTTAATAACACCAAATCCCAGGAGATGCAGTTCCTCCAGCCACAAAGGCAGCACAACTGCAGACAGCCAGGGAGCTTTATCTTTAGCATGGTAAATAATAACTTTTCTTTTAACACCTGGTAGGCTGGAAAATAGCACAAAGGACTGCTAGGCTGAAAAAAAGGGCCAAAAACTGGGTATCTCCACAAGAATAAGAACCACCTACCTCAGTGGGGAAGTCAGGAAGCTGAGGGACAAAAGACAAACTGGTCACCAGCTGAAGCAGTCTCGGACTCAGCTGGACCTTTCTGAGCCAGGCTGCTTCCCTGCTCCATACAATTAGCACTTGCAATAGTTATTAAAACATTAAGCCCTCTGAATTCTGGAGACCTGTTTGAAACCAGCTCTTGGGGGGCCCCACAAAAGCCAGCTCAGAAGGAGCCCCCGTCGGTTATGGTCACTCCAATAGGGAAGGCTTGCAGGGGACCAGCACAGAGCAGAGGTCTCTCCTTCAATAGCTGTTTTGCATGGACCAGTGGTTTATGGACACATGCTGCAAAGGATTAAACTCCCCCATCTGTCCCAGCTGTGAGCAGCTACTCCCTCAGAGAGAGCTTTTAAAGAGTTTCACCCAGCCAGTTAACTTAGAGAAACCCCCTCCCAAAAAATTATTATTTAAAATAACAAAAAAATATTATTTAAAATAACAAAAAATTTTCTGTCTTTGGCAAGTTATGGCTATGTTTGTAGCCACATTGTTGAAACAGTGAGGGGAAAAACAGTATCGAGTTTTCAACTCGAATTAATAACCCTGCTCTAACAATCCCTCTGTTACAGGGAGGACACGCGCAAGCTGAAGTGGCTGCACGCATCATAAAGCGGAGAGCACAGGACATGAACAGGTGAGCCCCAGACAAATCTCTGTCTTGCCTTTGAACAAAAGCTTCTCACCTCTCCAAGCACAAGCCTGGTGTCAGCCCGGGCTGGCTGAACACTCCTGGGTGTGCTCAGCTCCGAAATTCACCTGACAATTGATAAAGGAACCCAGACAAAAAAGCTACAAATCTTTTAATGTGAAGATTTAGCCAAAACATACAAGTCAACCAACTGCCAGCCACCAAGCGCTCTGTTACAGGGTGCTAATGTATGCCATCCAAGCCTCATTACTTGTGCTGAATACAAAAGGCAGCACATAATACACTGCAGAGCTCCAACTCCTACTTTTGTGCACAAGCCCAGAAAAATGCCTTCATCTCATCTTGTTTTATGTCCTTGCCCAGTTCAACCGAGTGAATTGGCGAACTAATGCCTTTACAGCACACCCTTCAGGTAAATAAGACCTCAACCAGTTCGACCACCTCCAATAGCTCAGTGAAATCCCAACAGTGACACGACTCTTCACCAGCCACCAATGCAAAGTCAGGTGAGAAAAATTATGTCGAGACAAGCACACGTCAGAGGGGCCCATCCTCCCCTACCCTTGAGGATGCATCCTTACAAGCAAACAAATGAGATATTAATATTCCGTAAGGCCAGCTCCCCACTAGTCCCAGTGGGGCACCTTAATACATAATACATCACCTCCACTTCCAGCCTCGGTATTCCACCAGTAGTTCTTTGAGGAGCCAGAGACATGACATGTTTTAGGCATTATTCCCCCAACCACCAAGTGATCACTTGCTTTGTTCAGAACAGCACACGGACCACCTATGGAAATCCCTACTCGGATTTGCAAGTAAAAGCTGCATAGTTCTCTGTGGCTTCTGACCCGTGCCAGGTTCCCGGCACCACAGAAGTCTAAGGTCTACCAAATTCCTGAAGGATTAAGATAGGGAGGAGGGGGTGTTTAAGAATGAGGTCAAAGAGTACAGCAGTGTTCAAGCAGGAGAAGGACAGAAACGCTGCTCCCCAGCCCGCCTGGGAGCAGAGGGATAGCACTCGGATTGCAAACAGCAAGAAACGCTCCACAATTTCAGCGCCTCACCTAACGCTGACAGCAACACCACACAGCAGAGCTGGAGCATCATGAGTCCCTGCAGGTGAAGGTTTAAGAGCAGATTAAATGTACCTTGTCAGGCCCTTTTGGCTCGGGCGGAACCAGCGTGGGGTCCAGGGAATGGGATTAGGGCTAGCTCAAGGCTTGATTACAGCCAGCACGCCGGGCACAGGTCCATCTCCCCGTCCTCCTTAGTCATATTTACAGGTGACTTTACACCACAGAAGTGCATCCTTTCCCCACCCGGCAGAGGATCAAGTGCAAACAACCTCCCAGGCCCGCGACAGGATAGAGGGACAGCGGCGGGCACCCCCAAACATCCCCGCCAGAAACATACACCCATTCCCAAAGATTTTCCGAGTGAGCCCATCGGGACCCCCATCCCTGCAGGACGGCAGCACCCGCTCGCCCCGCTGCCCCTTCCCCATCCCCCGGGGCTGCAGGACCAGCCGCTCGCCGGGAACAAAGAGCCGCGCCGAGGATGCGCTGCCCCGCGGGCAGCCGAGCATCGTCGGAAAAAACCCGAATCGATTCAAAACACATCAGCACGGGCCAAATGCGGCATGGGGGTGCGGTGCCGGCTGGGTGCGTGTGTGTCCCGGCCTCACCTGGCTCCCGCCGCCGCCGCCCGGTGCCTCGGCGCCGCGTTCCCCCAGCCCCGCGGCCGCACGGGCGGAGCGGGCCGCCCACCAGCGGGCGGTGTCGGGGGCCGGCCCGCTCCGCCCGACTGCCGGCCCCCGCCTGCCCCTGGTGGGCTTCGTGCTCCCGGGCACCCGCAGCCTTCGGGAGGGGCCGCTCGCAGCCAGGTTTGCCGTGTGCTCCTTCTCCAAAGGGAAGTTTGAGCATCCAAGCCCTCAGCCCCCGCACCCAACTCTTCCTCAGTGCCTGACCCGAGGAGCTGCCGCTCTTTGCTTACAAGGAGCTGTAACAACAAGGCCTACGGCACCCTTAGTAGTTTTCCATCTATTACAGATTCTCCTCCAGTGTTTTCAGCTGCAGAGGTCACCTTCCCCTAATACTCCCTCTGCAAAAGAGAACAACTTCCTAAATAATAACACGTGAATCCAAAGAGCTTAGTTCAATTCCCCTTTTTTGGATGCTTTGTTTAAAGCACCTATTGGGCCAGGACAGGTAAACAATTTTACTAGCGCTTTTCTCCTCCCACCCATTTTTTTTCCCCAACAAAGCCCCCATACCTAACAAGAAAACCTTTACACCATCATGTCCTTGCTCACACATCAATTCACTTTGCCAAAGAGCAACTTAGAAGCCCATACCTTGACTCCAAACACAAAAGATGAGAGCAGCTCAGCTCAGCTTCCTCTTGCTCCCCCAAGCCCAGTGTCAGGGGCACCACAAGGTCTCTGCTGCACACAGAGGGTTTTATAAGCCCTCTCAGGCTGTGACTCATTCAGAGTGGGGCTGCAGCAGGTGCAAAGCGTTTGAGCTGGGCAGGGACAGGTGAGGGGAGACCAAAACTAATGATTTCTCACAGGAGGCAATGACTGGGATGGAAGGATTTTGCAGGTTCGAACTGATAGGAAGGAATAGAGGGAAGGTGTAGGAGAGGTGAGTTAAAATCTTGACTTCCTTATGAACATGCTGTGCCACATGAAGCAAAACAGTGAATCCTCCAGTTATGATAACAAACTATAAAATAAACTCTTCCTTTTTTCCACACAAAGTGAGATGTAACCTGCTGGCACAGGTCACTCAGCTATTTAAATAAACAACATAGCTGATGGAAGAAAATGAGATATTCCTTATCAACAAATTGTTCATTATTTTTTCTGTTTTCTGTGCTACTGGTAATAACATTTGTATTAGTGATTCACTCTCTTCGTGTCTCTAAACACACCCCAAAGTTTTACCTGTTTAATTTTAGAGAAACACTGCATTTTCTACTGGATTTCAACCAAACTGGATCCAACCCAATTCATTTGTAGTTGTAGCACTGTGCATCCAATATTAAAACTTTCAAAAGACAGATTTGTTGCAAGTTAGGGCAATTTTTTTTCAGGGAAATATTGCTAACCCCTGCATGAGTTGAAAATAAAGTGTTGAAGTGCCTGTATCAGCAATAAAGACAGCCAGTGACAAAAGGCATCAGAAAGAACTTCAGAGCTAGGCTTGGGGGAGGAAATGGTCACACAAAACAGTGGGGAAAGTCCCCTCTGGCTTTGCCTCTCTGAATTGTAAAATCCAGGGAAATTATTCATTAATCAATATTTCTAGTGCTGCAGCATCTTCATAAATAAAATACAAATATGTGAAAAGAAAGCATGTTGCCTTTCTCCTCTAAGGGAGATGGGGTGAGAGGGAAGGAAGAGGCAAGAGCATTTTTCATGCCATTTTAAACACCATTAACTCCCAGGTTAGGGACTCAAAACTCTTCACAGGTTCAGCTTCAGTCCTGGCCAACTCATTTTGGCCAAGGGCTTTGGCTGAGAAGAGGGGGTGGCTCAGGCATGCAGGAGGTGCCACCTCTCAAGATAATAGAGCAGCCAGATTTTCCAGGAAACCAAAATCAATTCTCAAGGACAGCACTGCACCTTGTTGTGTGTCTGGGATTGATTCCCAAGCTGTTCAGCTGTTCATTGTGTGGGCAGAGGGGCAGGAAAACAGAGACCCCAGCAGAAACCAGAGCCCTCAGGGATGAGTCCAGGGGCTGGGCTTCAGCAGCTGCACAGTTCCTCCCTAACAGCTGACCTGGGATTCAGAACAAGGGATCTTCTAGTGGAAGATGTCCCTGCCCATGGCAGGGGGTTGGAATGAGATGATTTTTAAGGTTCCTTCCAACACAAACCACTCTGATAGTGTTTTCAACCCCTTTTCTCTCTAACCTTTACAATTATTGGGAAAATCAGTTACAATGTAAAGCATGTGTAACAGATAAGAGACTGGAAAGGTTTCCACCTCCCCCTTGCCATGGACTCTGAACCCAGATTGGCACCGTGTCCTCTCAAGGTTAAATATTTCACTTAGAAGCCCTGTAACCAAAATAGCAGGTTAGCTGTGGGTTTTTTCCCTGCCTAAAATTGCACATTCCCCGTACACTGCAAGTTTCTCTGCCCCGCATAACCTGCCAAAAGCAGAGGATTCTGTGTTATCTACAAAAATATCTGCAGACTGAAAGAAAGAGGCATAATGAAAGAGGCACAAAACAGAAATCACCAGAGAGCACTTTTGTTATTCCTTTCTATGGTTTATTAGTTGTAAATACTGATTTTTAACTCAGATCAGTATGCCATGGAGCATACATGTAACCTAGCAAAACAGGCCCCACTTCCACAGCACGTTAACAAATATCCATGCCTCTCCTCTCTTACTCTTGCTCTGGGTCGAGACACTTCAGTGCAATCCTCTGTTGGTCTTGTCCTTCAGGACTTCTCACCTGAGGTGAATTCAGAGACAAAATTTGGATGTAAGCAGGTTCATTCTTCCATGCAGGTAGCGTAGCTGGGAAAGAGTGGCATTCGTCCCATTCCCAGCCCTGCCTTGTTAGAGTACTTTCAAAATTGAATTTCACTGCTCTCAGCCTCCACTTCTTCTGTAAGATAACGATACCTAATTTTTGTAAGAGCCTCTTATAAAATCTGTGTATTATTATAGCAGCCAGCTCTGTTGTACAAAGTAATGATACATCAGATTCCTTTCAAAGGTGATATTCCTGTCGCATCCTTATTGCAGAACCCAAAAAGTACCAATAGCATGTCCTAATTAAGAGACTAGGTCACATAAAAATTTATATGAAGATATATTTTGCCTGTATAAAATGAACTAAAAAATCATTGTTCTGACAGCAGAATGCTGCTCCTTATGCTGCTACTCCTGGCACCTGTGAGGAGATGTATCAGCCATCCTAAGTATGTCAGGACATGCCACAGAAGGTAAAGGCAATTTTAAAATAGTCACCATTAATTTTGCTGCTGAATGACTTTCCCAAATTGAATACTGGGGACATCCAGCACACAAATCAGTGCACATCTCCATCACAAGACTTACCTTTACACAAGCTGGTAGCGTCTGTTTTAAGGGGGCTCTCTCTTCCCACTAAACAGCAGTCACTGGAATGGAGTAGCCATGAGTCTAATTCAGGGAAAGTGAGAACAGGTCCCCCTGTTACAGAGAGGGAAGTTTGTTTAAAACAACTCCACTTTGAAAAAGTTTGTGACCAATAAATTATTTTGAATGTAATCATGTTAAGGATGAACAGATTTCTTCTTCCTCCAACAGCAAACCTGATAAATGTCAACTGCAATTAAAACTCAGTCAGGAGAATCAACTTGGATTCCCTTCATCCATGCATATCACTGCTGGCACTAACAGGAAAGCTGGGCAAGGCCAAGTGATGCCAGTGCAGTCCCACTGCTGGTTGGGATTTACAGTAATGAATCCTACGAGGAGGCACAGGATCCAGCTTCTGCTTCCCAGCTCTCGTGTTTCTGAAGTGCTCACAGAGCAGGAAAGCCGTAAGAACTTATTTTTGCCACTAAAGTCAGCAGATGTGATTTGGAGAGCACACAGAGCCCAGATCTGCTGAGTAGGAAATGCCATTTTTACACACTCACTCTTTAGAGTAGAACCAGGCTTCTGCTGACTGGCCCAAGGTCACTGGAATCCGTTGCAGTTGCTCTGGGAATACAGCCCAGGAGCACCAATGCTCACATCCATAACAGACTCACTGCACAGCCCTCACTCTTCTTTGTATCCTTCAACAAAATCGATGCAGTTAATGCCAAGGTATACCACATATTACAATTTTCCCGAAGATAAAGTGCTGAGGAAGCCATCCATGTGCATATTGAAGTCTCAGCTAAAACATGAACCATCTGTCAAGTCCCTTGGATATTTTCCCCCCTGTCCTACACACTCCACTGCAAAGTTAGGCTGACAATAAAAAAAAAGCACTGGACCCACCACCCCAAAGCAGGCTGACCCTTAGCCCTGCTCTGACATTAAGCCTTCAACTTCACAGAGTAACAGAGAATCGTTTAGGTTGGAACAGATCTCAAAGATCATTGAGTCCAACCCCCATGATCTGGAATACAGTTGTTCACATAATACTCAGACTTTAGAAATTTCACCTTTCTTTTGCTTTTCAAAACTTGAGGTTAAACTTAACCACTGAATCCACAGGTTTTAAAGAAGTGCAGTGTTAGTACTGCCACTCCATCCCTCACAGTACAGCCCTTTCTAAAATAGCACAGAGGGGCTGAAAGCCCCCACCACAAGGACTTTTGGGGTCTTTGCCATGGATAACACATGGAATTGGGATTCTTGGGTGGGAGGAGCACTGTGTTATAGAGTGAAACAGCAATGCTCTGGACACCACCAGTGTTTTCATTATTCCCCTTGAGCATGGTTAAGAGCAGAGAAATACACATTTTTGTTTTGGAAACATTCAAATCAATTAAGCCAAAATCCTACAGCAGGACCCAGAACCAGAAGTTAGCAGAACCCCAAGTAGTGGGTTTTCCTCCTCTCTGTCCTTTCAGAGAGCTGATAAGTGGATCCCCTTGAATCCATGTGCTGGGAAAGGGTGAGGAAGCACTCTGTGACCTCCAGAAGGTCTAAAGCTGGCCCTAAGCATGCAATTCCCTGATTTTGTGAGGAAGAGATGGGTACATGCCCCCGTTAGCCTGCACACAGAGATTAGGGACGCTTAGAAGTGAGTACACAGACTAAGTCAGCCAATGCAGAGACACAAAAGACTGTTTATTTTATAACCAATTAAAAATAATAATGCTTTGCTGTTGAAATATGCCTGGGTCCTGCTGAAATCCGAGTCTCTGCAGGGGTCCAGGCAGGCATTTTGGCTTTCAAGGGAGCAGAGTATTAGCTGGGCGTGCTGCTCCGTGCCGTAGCCACGCAAGTGTTTGTGCTGCAGGACACATTCCTTTATGTTTGCAACGTTTGCAAGTGCTCCGCGGGGATTAATTCAGCTGAGAGCTGCCTGTTTCGGGGCGAGTACAGAAAAGTGATTTTCTTTATGAAAAATGCTCCCTTTTAACCCTCCGGGCGGGTTCTGCAGCTGCCACCTCGAGGCGGCGGCGCGGAGGAGAGCGCAGCGCTGCGCTGTGACAATGACGTGACTGCAGGACATCCGAGAGGGTCTTTCTTCTGCCAGTGGCTTGAATACCAACAGAATCCTGAAAAAGAAAAAGGGGAGAGACAAAGGACTGCATTAGGCAAAAAGAACTGTCCTATAAATTTTATTTTGTTGGAGCGAGTCCAGTGGAGGCCACCGAGATGATCAGAGGGATGGAGCAGCTCTACTAGGAGGGAAGGCTGATAGAATTGGGATTGCTCAGCTGGAAAAGAAGAGAGAAAGCTTTGGGGTGACCTAATTGTGGCCTTCCACTACTTTAACATAGCTGAGAGAAAGTTGGAGAGGGACTTTTTACAAGGGCATGGAGTGACAGGACAAGGGGGAATGGCTTCAAACTGAAAGACAGTAGGTTTATATTACTTACTAGGAAGAAATTCCTGGCTGTGATGGTGCTGAGGCTCTGGCACAGGTTGCCCAGAGAAGCAGTGGCTGCCCCATCCCTGGAAGTGTCCAAGGCCGGGTTGGATGGGGCTTGGAGCAAGCTGGGATAGTGGAAGGTGTCCCTGCCCATGGCAGGGGGTGGAACTAAATGAGTTTTAAGTTCCCTTCCAGCCCAAACCAGCCTGTGATTCTATGATATAAGAGTTTTCACTGATTTCAATGGGCTACTGTTAATATCTTGTACTTTTATGTCCTTATGTGACCTCTTCCTTGCCTGTCAGAGGTAGTGCCGCTCTCAAGAGTTGCATGAACTGGCTGCACTCAGGGAATAATTTGTTATTGTGTTCTGGAAGTCCCGCTTTTCACTCCCCTGGACATTCTGCTTACAAGCTGGCTTAATTGTCCCACCATCTCCTTAGACTGTGAATAATTATCTCCATTTATATTGTTATCCTGAATGTATTTATAGCCTGATTCTTTCGGGTTAGCATCACCATCTGTTTCTTCAACAGTCATATATTCGGGGGAGAGCGGGTGCTCTTCACATTATGCAAGCAGCTTCCTTGATTAAACCAGCCCGGCATGGATGGATTTTGTTATGAAACCCTGGCACATCTCTAACTCTCTGGCTCTTATTATCAATAACTCTGAAAAGACCATCCATTAAATTAAGCCACTTTTAAGCTGCAGCTTGCATTTCAGAACTCGTGTTAACTGTGATTGATTAACGTAATTTAAGAGATTTCCAATAGACTACAAAGATGGTGATGTGATTAGCAGGAAATTCTGATCATTCCTAACTCAGGGATAATGCATTCAGGAGGAAGCCATGGGATGTGGATTTCAAGTAGGGCCCCTAATTTTTGCAAGACATACATAAGCAGTCATTTTACATAAAACATTATATTAAAAACATAAGCACAGTGCTGTAAATATGTAATTACAGCATGGTAAGAGATCATAAATGGGTGAGATCTGGGGATGAAAACAGATCATGCAAACATCATGCTTAGATTTTAATCATATACTATCTAAATTACTCCAGTTTTCGGACCTAAGGTATTTCAAGAGCAACCACATTTAGTATATTATGCATAAGACCCCTATCATGGAGATACTCAGGAGGATTTTACAGAATTTGAGAGAATGAATATTCACCCTCCAATGAGAGCATATTCTCAATAGGCACAGTGACTGCACAGCTTCCCTGAGCTGTCCTTGAACAGCCAGGGCAGACAGCACTTCAGGAAGTAACTTATCACAAAATCATTGAATACCAGGTTGTAAAGGATCTCAAGAATTATATGACCCAACTTTTCTGGGCAAAATCACAGTTGAAACAAGACAGTCCAGCACCCTGTGCAGCTGAATCTTAAAGTGTCCAACGTTGGGAGATTCACCACTTCCCTGGAGAGATTATCCCAATATCTGATTGTTCTCATTGTGAAAAATTTTCCTTATGTCTAATAAGAATCTCTCCAGCAACACTTGGGAAATTCTGGGATTGTTTCCCTGACAGAAAAACCAAATACAGAAAAGTTTCTTGAATATAATTCCTGTCTCAATCAGGTGTAATTACCACTGAGTGCATATTCTTGGTGCACTGAGGAATTGCTCAAACATGGCAGAGTTAAGGTTCTGTTGTGGAAATGGCATTTGAACATATTTTCATGCCTCGTTGTTTGCATATCCTTTAAAGTTCAGCTGCATTTCCATGTTCTGTAAGGCCATAAAATACTAACCATAAAAAATAACTTAAAAAGCTATTAAAAACATAAAACCACACAAAATCATAAGGCAAGTCGAACTTGGTGTCACAATGTTTAATTGCTGCAGGGTTTTGTTTGTTTATTTTTTCATGTGTCAGCATCCTCCACTGCTGCCTTGGCAATGAACCCTCCTCCTCCTCCAGAATTCACTGGGTGGGTGCTGGTCTCATCACTGTTTCTGTATCTTACATCACCACTACAGCCTTGTCCTCACTCCTCAGTTTCCCTCTCCTAGGACAGGATGGGAAGCTGGTGATGGGTTTTTTGAAGGGTGCCTGGGCTCATATTGAGCTGTGGGATGGTGCCTGAAGAAGAGATAGCAAGGCTTTATGAGGGATGTAAAGGGCTTTGAGAGGAGTCTCCCCTGAGTTTGTCACTGCAGAGTTCCCCTTCTTCGCACCCTTCCTGCATTCCCACTGCACTGGATTCCTTGTGTGTCCTCCAAGAGCCCTTCTAGGATGCTCCATCTGCTTCATCTCCCCCAGACTGCACTCCTGCTCCACACACATCTGGACCTTCTCAGCGCTATCTCTTGACCCCACTTTATCACCTTGGTGACTTTAGGGTGACCAGAAGGGGGAACGCGGTGAGGCTGTGACAGGAGCAGCAGGGAAAGTGTTTGTGCAGAGCTGCTAGCCCATGGGCTAGAGCGCGGGTTGGCCCAGGTGACACAGCAGATGGTGGCAGTGACAGCTTTCGATGTCTCACATCACTCCCACTCATCATCCGACTCCCACACACCTCCACCTTCAGGGACAGCAAATGGAAAGTGTGGACGTGGGACAAACAGCTCTGCTGCAGAGCGGAAAGCGCAGCGAAAAGCACAGCATCCACAAAGCTGCTGCAGGAGCCACAGGTCAGGGGGGTTGCGTTCAGTGACAACAGAGCACAGCAGTGTCAACACAGCCTTCCCTGGAATCCTCTGCCTTCATTAGCACCCTTTTACTCCCCTGCATAAACCCTCCGGCTCTCAGCCTGTCCTGTCTGGCAGTGAGCAAATGTCTAGACCCAACTCCCCAGTTAATTGCTTTTTCAATGCTTAGTTTACTTCCTTGGAGAAATGTGTCTTCTGCACTTTGCTGAAATAAATACCCAAGACATAACTTTTGGGGGTGTGAGCAGGGCCACAGTTACACTCTTGGATATAACAACTGCCTGAAGAGCAGCTGGTTTTACAGGTGTGGTTATCGTGGGGAAGGGGAAGATTGGCAGGGGAAAGAAGAGGGTTGTTGGGAGTGGGGCAAGTGCTACCTTAAGAATCTCTTCCTCAAGTGATCCCAGATTCTCATTACACTGACCAAAATCTGTTAGAAACTCCCCTTTCCCAGCCAGGGGATCCAGTCACGGGGAGACACATACCACAAACAATATTCACCAGAACACCTTTTATTGATTTGGTTCTTATAACTAAGCACAGCTGATCTTCTCTCTCTCTGATCACCCATCTCAGGCGACCCAGTCTTGAAAGCATGGATTCCTAGCAGGTCCTGAAAGGGATCCACGAGGATCACTGTGTCCAACCCCTGGCCCTGCACAGGTTGTTACCACCATGGGGTTTATAATTTCTATCCTCATTGTATTGTGAGCTCCCATCTTCACTCCCAACCACCACGCTTCTGGAGTAGTGAAGCGATGTGGCTTTTTTAGTCCCTGAAATGTTTTATTTCTGTTCAAGAGGGAGGATGCTGTGCCCAGAGGGTACCTGTGCACCTAACCTCATAGAAACGGCTTTTTGTATTAAATGTGGCTGTTTCTGTGGTGCGGCAGCAGGACCAGGGCAGTGCCTGTGCCCCTGTGCTGGCACTGCTGAGGCTCCTCCAGTCCTGGGGGCAGTTTTGAGTCCCTCATGACAAGAAAGGCATTGAGGGGCTGGAACGTGTCCAGAGAAGGGAACGGAGCTGGGGAAGGGTCTGGAGCCCCAGGAGCAGCTCAGGGAGCTGGAAAGGGGCTCAGCCTGGAGCAAAGGAGGCTCAGGGGGGACCTTGTGGCTCTGCACAACTCCCTGACAGGAGGGGGCTCAGGGGGAGTCGGGCTCTGCTCCCGGGGAACAGGACAAGAGGAAATGGCCTCAAGCTGTCCCATGAGCAGTTTAGGTTGACAGTTGGGATTTTTTTTTTCACAGAAAGGGCTGTCCAGCCGCGGCACAGGCTGCCCAGGGAATTGGCCGAGTAACCACCCCCGGACGAATTTAAAAGCCGTGTGGATGTGGCACTTGGGGACATGGTTTAGTGGTGGAATGGCTGGAACTCGATGATCTTGGTGGGGTTTTTCAGCCTAAATGATTCTAATTGTTACAATTTTGGGCGAGCGGGAGCACCCCCCCTCCCGGCGTCTCCTCCCACCCTCACGCAGGCCCCGCCCACACCCGCGCCCCACCCCGGCCCCGCCCACTCCTCGGGCCCCGCGCACCCCTCAGGCCCCTCCGTGCCATCGCCGCCCGCCTCCCTGCGGCTGCCCAGCCCGCTGCCGGAGCGGGGCTGAGGGAAAGGCGCACCGTACCGCGCTCACCGCCGGCGCCGCGGTACTCCCGGCCGCCTCAGAGCCCTGCAGGATGGGCGGGAGCTGCAGCGCGGGCCCGAGGGAGGCGGCGAGGCGGCGGCGAGGCGGACAGGCGGCGCGGGCAGCCCGGCGCGCCGGAGAGCAGGAAGGCCCCACGTAGCGGCGGCTGAGGGAGGTGGAACGGGAGGGAAGGGAAGAGAAGCGGGGAAGGAAGGGAGACCGGGCCGCGATGCCGCTGTACGAGGGGCTCGGCAGCGGCGGGGAGAAAACCGCTGTGGTGATCGACCTGGGACAGGCCTTTACCAAGTGAGTGCTCCGCCCTGCTGTCGGGATTTAGTGCTGTCCAGTCTGGTGAAGGGAAGGATCCGGGGAGGCGTTAGAGCCCCTTCCAATGCCTAAAGGGGCTCCCAGAGAGCTGGAGAGGGACTTCGGATAAGGACCTGGAGTGACAAGACAAGGGGGAATGGCTTCACACTGCCAGAGGGCTGGAATAGATGGGATATTGGGAAGAAATTGCTCCTTGTGAGGGTGGTGAGGCCCTGACACAGGTTGCCCACAGAAGCTGTGGCTGCCCCTCGATCTCTGGAAGTGCTCCAGGCCAGGTTGGACAGGGATTGGAGCAACCTGGCCTAGTGGAAAGTGTGGAATGAGATGGTCTTTAAGGTTCCTTCCAACCCAAACCGTTCTGTGATTCCAAGAATGATTTTGTGGGTGTTTCGCCTCTCACTCCCTTTCTACGTTGATCTGTTTGGCGCAGAGCTGGTAATAAACAGCCTTGGTTTTCAGTCTTGTATTTTATATTAAAACAAGGTTTAGCTCGACTGCTGAAACAGGAGTGCTCACTGTTTGTTTTGTATTTCATCTCGTGGGCCAAAAGCTTTGTTATTTGGGAATGGGAGGATTTAACAGAGCCTTCAGGGATGGGGACAAGCGATTCCATGAGTGGCTTTTTGTGGATTCACAGTCATGTGGCCAGTTGAAAGTTTTTCCCAAGTTTGGGGTGGTTGTGAGCTTTTATTCCCTGGGCATTATTTATCCAATAAAAACCTCTCCTGGAAAAGCTTTTCTCTGAATAGTGTGTTTTTAGGGTCTGTTTCCAGCCTTCTTACTTGTAGAAGAAATAGCAGCTGAATTATATGAGAGCTGTCTGTCCTTTTCCAAATAAGGCTGAAATTAGCTGAAAGTTCAAGGAAAAGTGCCTGTGCTGGGACTACACAAGTATTTGTTTGAGACAAAAGAAGAAAATTAAGTTCTGAACTATGGTTATATTAAGATTTTTTTTCTGTTATGATCCAACATGATAACTGTTGCCAAATACAAAAATGAAATATTAATTGACTTTTTGCATTAAAAGTGCTCCAAGTCCAGCAGCTTTATAGTTTTCTACTGTTGTTTTCCTCTGAGATTTGTAGTTACTGGGGATGACAGGGGTGAAACAAATGTCAGGCACTGAGACTATTAAAACAAATCTTGAATTTATTTTGGCTTAATTGCTTTCTTCAGTCCATGGTTCTTGTGTGTTTTTGGAAGACCAGGTGGGTTTCTGAAAAGTTTGGTTTGGGCTTGCTGCTGTTTTTATCCTGTTGATGAGGGAGTCAATAAAAAAAGATTCAGAATCTTTATCTTTTAGTCCATCTTTAAATTTATCTCTAAGTAGCTGGATAGAAAAGTTGTGTGCAAAACTCCTCTTTGCAGTCACAGAACATCCCTGATACATTACTCTGTGATGGTTCCTGGGCCCAGGGTGTCAAATGGGGACTTCAAATAATCAGGTTTTCAACATTTTCTTTTAGGTGTGGGTTTGCAGGAGAAACAGGACCAAGATGCATCATCCCCAGTGAAATCAAGAAACCTGATGTTTCAAAGGTGAACTTTATGGAACTTTACCTTTATGGTGTTTGGTGTGTTATGGTATAGAAAGAATTTGCAGATGCTCTTTCTGTCCATCACAAGCTATTTTTCATTTTCTGAATAAAATACTCTGAAATGTTTTATGTTTCACTATTTTAACTGCTGCTGTTAAAAGGTTGTGATTAGATGGAGGTAAGTGTGATGCCAGTGCTGGTGTTAATTGCTGCTTTGTCCTCATGGAACTTGTGTTTTGGGGCATTTATTGAGAAGTTGCTTTGCCTAGTTATGCTGTTTTTCTGTCTTTTAGTAGAGGGTGGCAGATTTGGAAAACAAATGCTAAGTTACCTGTATGAAAAATTAGCATTAATTAACTCTGGAATTTAGTTATAGGGTGAGTTTGAGATGTTTTAAGGACAAGAGCAAATCAGGCAAGAGTGAGTGTTTATATATAATGTGAGATTAAATATATATTATGTATATATCTTGCATATTTCTTTATATACCATGTGAGAATATATATATGGGTATATATATATATGTACATAATCACTGCCCAGCATTTGAGCTGACTCTGGATATTTTCCCTTCCCAGCCTGTCAAGGTGGTGCAGTATAACATCAACACAGAAGAGCTGTATTCCTATCTGAAGGAATTTATCCACATGCTCTATTTCAGGTAAGAGACACTGTGAGTTACCCAGGTGTTCTGCAGCTCTTCCCTGAGCACATCCATAGGTATGAACCGGGGGAGGGACACAGTCTAGTTAGATAAGAAAACAGAGATAAGACTTTGCAAGGGGCTGCCTGGCTGCTGCAGGAAGAATTCAGTGGTGCTGAGATCCAAGTTTTCTTACAAAGAGTTCCTGTCCTGCAGCATCAGTTGCTCTGTAGAAGCAGAAATGTTTGATAAATTACCTTTCAGCTGAGGCATTTATAAAGGGCCTGATAAAGGGAAGGCATTACCTAAGGGGTTGCATTGATTTTGGTAGGGCTGAAGCTCCTATCAGTGCAGGACTCTCTCCACAGTGTTTTGGAAGGAGGAATCTTTGCCTGTGGAATATTTTTACCTCAGCAATATGTCTCTTTATTGTGTTTTTAATAATGAAATTGGACTTAGTCTTTTCTTTTTGCTTCCAATCCATGTTTTTACACAGTAAAAGCCATCATGGGGAAACCAGGATTTAATTTCCATGCCTCACATCTGTGGGTTGGGTTGTTTTCTTCTCCTGTCCTGGACCATCACTTTGCAATTGAAATCAGAACAATTCCATTACGATTCCAATTCCTCTCCCACTGAAATCAGAGCATCTGTGTCATCAGTCTTTGCCCTTTGTGACACTGTATGACACAGGACAAGCCATTGATGACTTATTTTTGCATTTCTTATTGATTTAGAAAGGTATAACAGATTTTGAGAGCTACAGGCTCTGGCTGAAAGCTCTGTAACTTGTTTTCCCTGCCTCAGTTTCCTGACTTTCTTTTAGGAAAGCATTGGAGTTTTTAGATTTGTGGAAAAGGCTTTGGGGTCTGCTGTAGAAAATGCTATCTAAATGCAAACTTTTAGGATTTTTGAGGAAAATGGAATATGACTGTGAGGTAGGTCCTGTAATAGGTGCTAAAACTTCCCAGTTTTACTTTATGAATCTTGTCTTTTTTTAGGCATCTGCTGGTGAATCCCAGGGACCGGCGTGTTGTGATCATAGAGTCGGTCCTGTGCCCTTCACACTTCAGGGACACACTCACCAGGGTCCTTTTCAAGCATTTTGAGGTGAGGGTTGGACAGAAATGTGTAAATTTGCTCCACATGCACAGCACTTGCCAGGAGGAATTGTGCTTACTACTAGATGTGGGCAAAAAAAAATTAAAATAAAGACAAGAGTGAGAGAGGCATAAAGAAGAAGGAAAATCTGATGATGGTGTGAGGAAGTAGGGCATAGAAGTTGGCTTAAAGACCATTTTTGTTCCATTCTGACTCTTCATTAGGCCACAACGTAGCAGCAATTAACAAGACTCTGCAAGGTTTCTGTGGCTTGTAGATAATAAAGCTCACACTGCACTGTCCCAGACAGATCTAATAATCCCCATTGAGCACTGCCTGGAGCCAGGATTTATATTTAAGCACTTGTAACTGCTTTGTCAGCAGGTCTCGTGATTTCTGCAGTCAATATCTCTGCCTAGCACATGTCTGTGCTCATTTAGAGAAGAATTTACCTGAAATCAGGTATCATCTCTGCTCAATCAGTCTTTTTGAAGAAAAGCTTTAAAGAAAAAAAACCCTGTGGCTGCCCCATCCCTGGCAGTGTTCCAGACCAGGCTGGATGGGGCTTGGAGCAACCTGGGATAATGGAATGTGTTCCTGCCCATGGCAGGGGGTGGAACTGGATGATCCTTAAGGTTCCATCTGACCCAACCAGTCAAGGATTGATTCTGTGAAACATCTGAACCTAATTCTTGCTCAGTTGTAGCAGAAAATGTTTTGGAAGGTGACTCCATGCTCCTTCAATTCAGACAGAACAAAGGTTAAAGTTAAGGTTAAACCAGTTTGTCTGCAGTACTTCTTCACTGTCCTTCCACAACACAGCTTACCAACTAATCTGAAGTTTCTACATAATTCTTTCTTACTGTTGATAGAATTTTCTGATAACTTCAAACTGCTGAAAGATTTGTGTGGGTTTTTTGAGGATTTTTTTTCATAATCCCTTTACAGCAGTGGAATGTCTCAGTTAAAGCTCACCCCATGCAACATGGTTTGTTGAAAATGGCTCATTACTTCAGTCATGTTTTGATGGAGAGACTTTGTAACTTGTTAAGAAGCCAGCTAATAGTGATGGATGGTTAATTTTCTCTGGTTTCTCTTTGCTGCAGAGAGTAGAAGTGGTTTATCAATACAGGGCCAATGTTTTACCTTCTGGCTCTGGGTTAAGGGTCAGTACATTTCCTGTAAGTGCAGGATTTATTGAAATTTCTCTCTTAATTCACTCTTCAAGATATTCTCTTAAAGGAACTGTTGCTTTCTAGGAACTTGATTTATGGAATTCTGGGCAAAGGAAATAATTCTCATGTAATTTTAACTTGAGTTTCCACATTATTTTGGTGAGAGTGTTTCAAACAGTCTCTTCTGTGTGTTTGGGTGTGGCAGTGTTTGTCATAAGGCACACTGTTATGGATTTTCTAGCACTTTTCTTCACCTCTTCAAGTTTTTACAACTTTTCAAGTAGCTGTACTTCAGCTTCTTTCATTTCTTTTCAGTAACAATAAGAAACTTGACCTGAGTTTGTAGCCTTGCTTTTCTTACAAGCCGATTCCAACATCCATCATTACTGAAGTAACTGATGTGCACCACAAGGAAGGTGAACACAGACTCTGGAATCCTGTTGTATTTTGTTCAGTAGATTAGTACTGGAATAACTCAAGATACACTTGTTTGGGTTTTGCTTTTAAAACTTCTTTCAGCGAAGGCATAAGTGCTTAGTTTCTTTTTTGTTTCTTTTCTCCTCCCCGCTTCTGTCAACTTTCCTTTTGGTTTTCCTGTAGGTACCCTCTGTTTTGTTTGCTCCAAGTCACCTGATGTCTCTCTTGACACTTGGGATCAACTCTGCCATGGTGCTGGACTGTGGATATGCAGAAAGTTTGGTGCTGCCTGTATCCTTTCATTTCTAGCAGTGGGGCTGTCGTGAAACAGGAGACTTTTATTGACTGGAAATTAACTGTGGAGAAAAGCAGGCAGGAGGTGGCTGATGCAAGGGATTGTAGAAGGGAAAAGGCATTTAGTTTCAGCAGACTGAAAAAACTCATAATGCAAAAGAGGAGAATTTCCTGATCTTCCTGTAGATCTATGAAGGAATTCCAATCCTGAGCTGCTGGGGTTCCCTTCCCCTGGGAGGAAAGGCCATCCACAAGTAAGTTCAGAGTTATCCATTCCAGGTTACAAATTACTTATTTGTGAAAGTTCCTCTTTGAGCGTGAACAAAAATTCCTGTTTTAAATCCTAGCTTGCTGTACTATTGTCCAACTTTTAGATTTACCACTGTTTGGCTGTTGCTAATGTGGTGAAAACTGTGGAAATCAGATCTTCTTAAGTTTACATTTAGAAAGATGCAACTGAAGGGAATTAATCCTGTCCCTGGAGTGCAGTACAGAGACCCAGGCTGAGCTCATGGCTGACCTTACCCACCCTCCTGTGCACTGTTTTAGGGAGCTGGAGTATCAGCTGTTGGAGCAGTGCTCAGTGGATACAGGACTGGCCAAAGGACAAAGCCTTCCCTCCGTGATGGGTAAGGTCTGTGGGATGGGCACCTGTGCTGGGAGCTTGCACCGAGGAAAGGGTGTTAATCCTGGCAGTGGATGAAATGGACTTAGGATTCACTGCATCTCATGTGGCCTACCTGCATGAATTCTTTCTTGGCCTTTAACAGGTATATTATTTTTATGATAAGCCTCTTCTTGCAGCAGTTTCGAATAAAGGCTGAGATAAAAGTTCTGTAGTAATTTTTCAGTCTGTTTTGAGCAAAGACATACTTTTTATTTTTGTTCTTAATATCTTTTCTGCTTTGGAAATCTTTAAAAGCTGCTGTCAGAGTGGAAGTTTAAAATATTAAATGTAATTCAAACTTAAAAGGTTTTAAGTAGGAAGAGAATTTAAGAATGAAACTAAGTTATTTTTTTATTTCAGGCTCAGTCTCAGAAGACATAGTAGAGGATATAAAAGGTAAATTTGTTTGATTTATGAAACTCTAGTGTATTAAATTGTGCAGTAGAGTGTGATAATAACAAGTGTGCAGTATTTTACATTTAGGAATTTATTTTTTGTCTCTGTTTGCCAAATTTCTTACCTCTTGGATGAACTTCTGTTGTTCTTCCTCTTTGAAAGCAAAACCAAAACCAGGTGTTGAATTCCTCTTTCGCTTTAACCTCGGTGTTGTTGAGTGGTAACTTGTAGCCCACCAACATTTGGTAGGTGGGCACTGAAGGGATCGTTCTGTTGTGTAGTTTTGTTTATAGATTAACTAGAAAGGCTCTGTTTGCTTTAAGTCAATTTAAAAAAAAAAGTATGTATAAAAGATATTTTGGTGTGTTAATCAGGCAGGCAAGTGGAGACAAGAACTATATTTACACCAGAAAATATAGAGTCTTTCTTTGGGCTGAACTTGGATAAATTCTTGTGTAATTGTTTCATGTGCAACAGGTAGAAAAACATGTTTTCCTAGAAAACAGTAACTAGTATGTATCCCTTGGGTCAAATTAGGACGGAATCCATCAGTCAAATGTGAAATAAATGCAGCTGGTTCTTTGTCAAATGGAAGTTGCTTTTCTGGATTTGCACACGTTTTCTGCCCAGGTGTGTTTTTTATGCAATCTTTTGGAACCAGAGAGAACAGTCTAGGGATGAAATTATTTTTGTCTGTGTGTTGAAGGGTTGTTTGTTTGTGACAGCAGTTTTTGGGGAAGATGCTCACCTGTGCAAAATGCAAATAAAGAAGTGTATAATAACAGTAGCAGCTGAGGTACAAATGAGGTTGTGCTCTGTCAGCATTGTCTGGAAGCAGAAAAACCCTCCGGAGTTCTTAGGGTGTTGAAGAATTGCACTAAGGAAAATATTGCATGGTTGGAACTTGTTTAGAAAACGAGCAATGCCTCATTTGAAGCTGTGGTGCAAGACCTGCAGTGAAGGCAGGATACACACCCTGGCACCTTGAGGCACCATTAGGAACATCCCTCTGGCTTAAAATGTTGTGTGGTTTATCTGGGAAAGGACAGGCAGGATTTCCAGCCTAATATTAGTGTCAGCTTCATTTAACTCATGGTCTAGACAGCACCTGAACTCTGCTGGAGTGTAGAGACTGCTTCTCTTTGTATTTATTTGATAATGTCTTGGACCAGCAAGGGCCTGAAGTGTCTGTTCTTCTCTAAATTAAGAGAAATTACTGTTTTTGCTGGTGATGAAAGGATCCAGCAAAGCCTCACTTGTGCCCCTCTCTTCCCCTCTGCACAGTCCGCACTTGCTTTGTGAGTGATCTCCAACGGGGACTGAAAATCCAGGCTGCCAAATTCAACATTGATGGCAGTGCTGAGGTGAGTGGAGGATGAAGTTCCTCCTGCTCTTCCTTTGAGGTGGCTGCAGCCTTTTTGGGCTCTAAAATAATAATGCAAGTCTGGTTTTATTTGCAGCGTCCCTCACCGCCTCCAGACGTGGACTATCCTTTGGATGGAGAGAAGATTCTCCATGTAGTTGGCCCCATCAGGTAAGAAATGTCATGACAGAGTATTTATCATTACAAGGATATATTTCAACTCTTAAAAGCACATAAATTTTCATAAAATTGGATTTTAAGCAAATATTTCATATGCTTTTAATGCCTCTAAAATGAATGGTGTGTGCTGAACACAGTGCAGACCTATCATGGGAGGGGGTGGCTTCTTCAGAGCCCCAAGAGGAACATGAAAGCAAAGAGATTGGAGGGATGGGGGAAGAGAAGTGAGTGTCAATGCCTGATAATGAGATAGGTTTAGTGATGGGAGCAGGACTTTAACCTGGAGAAAAAGAGACTCAGGGGATCTTCTCAGTCTCTGCAGCTCCCTGACAGGAGGGTGGGGGCAGGTGGAGGTCAGGCTCTGCTCCCAGGAAGGAAGAGACAGGACAAGAGGAAAGGGCCTCAAGTTGTGCCAGGACTCGTTGAGATTGGGTATTAGGGAAAAATTCTTCACTGAAAGGATTGTCAAGCACTGGAACAGGCTGCCCAGGGATGTGATAGAGTCGCCATGCCTGGAAGTGTTGAAAATGTGTGGATGTGGTTTAAGTGGAGAACAAGGGAGTGGTGCTGGGTTGAGGGCTGAATGTGATGATTTTAAAGGTCTTTTCCGAGGATTCCATGACTGTCCCTTCCCTGCTGGCACTGCTGGGTGCATGGGCTGTGTGGCAGGAGTGACAAAGTGTTGGCAGCAGGAAAGCTGCAGTTATCTCCAGCTCTGCTGTGCCGGAGTTCAGCTCAGAGTGGGGTTTTGCTGCTCGTTAGCACTCACTTCCTGTCTGTTCCACAGAGACTCCGTGGTAGAAATCCTGTTTGAACAGGATAATGAAGAGACATCTGTTGCCACTTTGATCTTGGATTCACTTGTTCAGGTATCTTTTTATTAGAAACACTTTAGGGGATGCCTCCAGCCTTAGAGAACCCGCACTTATAAATGACTCAAGACTTTGAGTCCTGCAGGCTGCTGGTTTACCTGTGCTAGAATAGAATTAATTTGGACATCTTCATTACAGGCAGTATATTAAATTCATTGCAGAATTTTTTTCTTGGCATATACAAATGCTTCTCTTTTTATTATGTTTAGGAAAAAATGCATTAGAAAACCACTATAAATGGAAATTTTCATTATGTGGTGGTGTATTCTTGTTAATTAAAGTTGTCTCCCTGTAGCTATTGATGCCATTTAAATAAGTTTGCTAAGATGCAATTTATTGGAGAGCCATGGACTTAGCTGATATGACAAACATTTCAATTAGAATTCTTTATGAAAACAAATTGTTTAAGAAGTTCTGTGCCTGGAGCCTTCACCTCTGCACCTCCAGGCATTTCCTGTTCATTTCTCTCATTATGTTGGTTATTTTCCAGCTAAATATGAGAAAACAGCAATTGGAGGGCATAGAAAAGGACTGAATTTCTAAGAGACCTCTGAATGGCTTCAAGCTCAGGCAACTTGACTTATTTGGAGTTATTTTTTTTGGTGTCCCTGTTTGCATTAGTGCCCAATAGACACCAGGAAGCAGCTGGCAGAGAACCTGGTGGTGATCGGGGGCACCGCGATGCTCCCGGGGTTCCTGCACAGGCTCATGGCTGAGATCAGACACCTGGTGGAGAAACCCAAGTACAAGGAGGCACTCGCCACTAAAACCTTCAGGATTCACACTCCCCCTGCCAAACCCAACTGCGTGGCCTGGCTGGGAGGTAAGAATGGGAACAACTGGGAAGCAGAGGTGGGGGAAAAAAAAGCTTCCAAGTGGGATTTGTAATAAATAAAGCCTTTTATTTTTAGGATTAGCAAACCAGAACAATTTCTGTGCACCAAATTTTGTAGTGCTTTTCTTTCCTGAACAGCTGCTGTGGGCTGAATCGTCTCACAGCCAGTATGAATTTGTGGGGCACCTTTTTTGGGGGAAAATTGCCCTGAGCACGAGGGAGTTTGGTGGAAGAGTTTAAAATAAAAACTTCTAGGAAACTTTGTTGTAAGAAGTGGGTCAACCAGGCCAGGTTTGCTGATAGCAGAGAGCAGATGATTCCTTGTTTTCAAATACTTTCAGGGATATAAATGGAAGCAGTTTGGGATCTAAATGGGATACTGAAAAGGAAAGCAGCGATATCCATTCATCCCTTTAAATTTTGGGGCAGAGCTAAAAAATCCCAGATGAGATTTGTTATGGGAAGAAGTAGAAATTCTATATTGAATTAATGCAATTTTTTTTCCTTGCCAATAATGTAGGAGCCATTTTTGGAGCACTCCAGGACATCCTTGGGAGCCGCTCTGTGTCCAAGGAATATTACAGCCAGACAGGCCGCATTCCTGACTGGTGCTGCCTCAACAACCCCCCTCTGGAAATGATGTTTGATGTTGGAAAAGTACCCCCACCACTGATGAAAAGGGCTTTTTCCACAGAGAAATAAGCACCTAAATACCACACAAGGATTCTGCCCCGTTTCAACTACATCCACGTGCATTGGGGTTTGTTTGTTCATTAATTTGTGTGTAAAACCATTAAATAAGAGCAACGTGGGTGTTGTCAGGGAGTAGGCACTAACACTATTTAAAACCCTGTCCAGTTATAGTTTACAGACTTAACCCTGGGAACTCCTCTGCTCTTTTGTCTTGTTTTGGAGAAATTCTGTCCCCTCACGAACTGTTCCCTACTGAGTTGTTTATTATTTATCTGTATAGTAAATGACATTGCTGAGAGAATTTGGTTTAAGATATTTTCATTTTGAATAAAAGAAGAAGAATGAACAGCAGTCTACAGGGAAACATCTATGGGAATTGTTTTGTGTCAAATTCTGTTTTAAAATATTCTACCCTTGAAGCACGTGAGAAAATGGTTTGTGCCTGTTTAGCAAAGGCAGTGAAACATTATTTCTCCTGTTTTAAGAGTTCTAGCAGAGAACTCTTCTGCCAGTAATTCTGTCATAGTGCTGAGCTAAAACCTCTCCTGATCTGTCTCCTCCAAGAAAGATTTCAGCAATGTAAGATCATAAATTATTATAAATTAATTTTTAACAGGTATTAGGTCAAACGACTGAGTGGCTACATGCTGGTATCTGCTGGTTACTGAGGTTTAAGGCCTACCCTGAGGAGCAAATTTTCCTCAAATTTGGGAAGATAAATATAAAATTTTTTGGGGTTGTGAAGTCCTTTATTGGCACAAACGTGCTTTTTGAGACAGATTTTCCTGTGCTGCCTGCTGCCCACCTGCTGTGTGCCTGAAGCACGACTCTGCAAGTCAAACAGATATTTAAAGAAATCCTCTTGTGGTGAACCTGAGCACAGGGAATGTGCTACAGCACTTCAGCAGCTCCTGCGTGGTTTTGTCATTGTGTTTCCTACGTGCTTTACCTTAACAGATGGTGTTACAGTCCTGGGATGAGGTTGGTGTTTTTGGGACCCATCTCCTGGTGCCGTTCCAGGCTGGATAAACAGACACAGTGTCATTGCCAGGTGCAGAGAGCCAGCCCTCAGGTATACAGAACACACAGCCCAAGCTGTGCTGCTCGTTTTCAGTCACAGTTTGGGTAATTTGGGGTGCAGGTTATACTTTACCTCAGTAAGAACTGAGCCAGAGCCTACCAAGGTTTACTCCTGAGAGAGGAATTTGCCATCAGCACAAGTCCCATGGAGCTGGGAGGGATTGGTGGTGTCCTTTTCAGTGGGAAGGATTCAGGAGATGAAACTCCTACAGAGCCTGTGGTGGTGGTGGTGCAATGATGTCATTTTCCTGAATTGCAGCAGACTGCAGCTGAGGAAATTCAGGATATTCTTAGCCCTTCCCTTTTGGGGGTATTTCCGTGCTGTGGTGTGCACGCACCCTGGGACCTCTCCTGCCGTGTTCTGCCCACCTCATCTTCGTTCTGCCCACGCAGGTCTCCTCCTGTGGGGGTTTCTGCATCACTGAACAGCCTCAGCAGCTGCTGTTTCACAGGGCAGGGACAGAATTCCTGACTCCCCTGTTACTGCTGGGTTCAAGTGCAGAGTCCCAGGACCTGTTAAGGCAGAAACAGGATTCTTACTTCATCAAAGAGGTGGGAAAGACCCTTCATGGCTTGCCCTGGAAAGCCCTCGGAGATCACGCCCTAAGTGTGTAATGGTGTAGAAAGGGTTGGGTTTTCCAGGCTGACTGTTGTAGTTCTTCCCTCCATGGCACTGCAGGGATCCATGGGTCCTCCCAGCAAATTCACTGTAAACCCACCTGCTTCCTCAGGAAAGAGTGACAAACACAAACCCCTGCAGTAACTGGAGGATTTTCCTCTGCAGTTCCCTATTCTGGACTGTGTGCCATTCCAAGTTGGTGTTGGCCAGTTGCAAGCAGCTCCAGATGAGTGAGTCCTGCTGACTGGAGGAGGAGTTTGGAATATGCATGAGCCCTTCGTGGTCTGCTTGTGTCCATGCTGCATCAGCAGGAGCTGGTCCCTGGGGGGGGAAGCGTCTTCATCTCATTCCCTCATCCCCCTTTCCAGGGAATCAGAGATTGTCTCAAGTCAGAAGGGACCCCTAAGGCTCATAAGTTCAGCTCCCTGCTCCTTGTAGGACTACATAAACTAAACCATGTGGCTGAGAGCATCGTCCAGATGCTCCTTGAACTCTGACATGCCATGAGCACTTCCCTGGAGAGCCTGTTCCACTGATGGATCAAACCCAACCATAGAATCCTGGAATGGTTTGGGTTGGAAGTGACCTTAAAGAAAATCTGGTCCTTTCCCCTGCTGTGGGCAGGGACACCTTCCACTATCCCAGGTTGCTCCAAGACCTGTCCAGCCTGGCCTGGAACACTGCCAGAGATCCAGGGGCAGCCAGAGCTTCTGTGGGCAACCTGTGCCAGGGTGTCCCCACCCTCACAGCCAAGGATATTTTCCTGCTCTAACCCCCTGTAGATCCCTTCCCATGTGGCTGCTCTGGCTCTCTCCAGCCTCTCCTTCCATTGTTTGTGTGTTTAACCAGGGTTGCCCCATCCCAGGTGGAGAGTCCCACACCGGCTCTTGTTACATTTCCGATGGCAGCTGCTTGCCCAGCTCTCCAGTTTATCCACGTGTCTCTGTGATTCCTCTCTACCTCCAACAGAGCCCAGAGCTCATACTGGACTAACCTCCATTTCCTGCATCCAGATCATTTATAAAAAACATAAAATTTCACGGGATGCAGTGCTCCGGGGTCAACCCCCCCAGCTCCTCACAGCTCCCACTTCCTCAAGGCCATTTCATTCCGGCATCCAGACCGTTTGTAAAAGCTGATTTCCCCACTGATCCAGCGTTTATGGGTCACTGCTAGGATTGGGCCGGCTGTGTTTGCACGGGGACTTCTCCCGCAGCACCCGTCCTGTCCCACCCGGAGCCCCAAAACACTGACGCCCAACGTGGGGCTCGAACCCACGACCCTGGGATTAAGAGTCCCATGCTCTACCGACTGAGCTAGCCGGGCAGTTATAAAGTCATCGCCTTCCATGTAACTTGACGTAGTTTCTGGTGACGTCATCCAGTGAGGGCGGCGCGGTGGCCAATGGGAGCGCGCGTTGCTGGGCGGTGGGCGCGGGACGGGCTGGGAGCGGCGCCGCCATGAGCTCCATCGGCACCGGGGTGAGTGCGGCGTGAGGGGCGGCACCGCCGGCCGCGGGACGGGCACAGCGCGGCCGCCCGACCGCCCCGAACGACCCCCGCCCGACCCGGGGCCGCCCCGTGCCGGCGGCGACCGCGGCGCGGCAGCCCCGTGGCACTGCGGGTGGCTGAGTCACTGCGGCCCGGCAGGCCCGGGGAACCGGCGGCGAGGCGGGGCGGGCGCCGGGATAATGCATTTATGCCTCTCTACATAAGATAGTTCTATGCATTTTAAATATATTCCTGTGATCCATAAGCTTAACTTAAATGGGGGCCTACAGGGAAGCAGGAGCGGGACTCTTGGTCGGGAGCTGTAGTGATATGACAAAGAATAATATGGGTACCAATTGAAAGAGGGAAAACTTAGGTTTAATATTGGGAAGGAATTCTCCCCTGTGAGGGTGGGCAGGCCCTGGCACAGGGTGCCCAGAGCAGCTGTGGCTGCCCCTGGATCCCTGGCAGTGCCCAAGGCCAGGCTGGACGGGGCTTGGAGCAGCCTGGGACAGTGGGAAGTGTCATGGCAGGGGTGCCACTGGATGGTCCTTAGGGTCCCTTCCAACCCGAACCATCCTGTGATTCTATGAAATGTAAAGGCAGACAAAAGCTCACGTAGGTTTTGAGGGTTGGGTAATGCTCAGTGATTTCCCATCCGTGCAGTGTCTGGATCGACAGGATTTGCAGTGTGGGTACAGCCAGCTCTGATGAAATGGCCTCTCCTGGCTTTTAGTCTCTGGTTTATTTTTGTTCCCGCGTCTTATGTAAGGGGACAGCCTACTTTGGGGACTTTATACCATCTCTGGCAGTGATAGTCTTGAATTTTTAAAATAAATAGGCCTGATCTGAAAATGCTGTGATATTATGTAGGTTTTTCTTCCTGAGTATTTTGTCTTCTTCTTCAGTATGACCTGTCAGCTTCCACATTTTCTCCGGATGGCAGAGTGTTTCAAGTGGAATATGCTATGAAAGCTGTGGAGAATAGCAGGTAAGATACAAATATCTGCATCAAATACCTGCTCTTTTGGCCTCTTTTAAAGCAATGTTGTTGGACTAGAGAAACACGAGGGCATTGCAGGTAAAATTGTGGTGGTAAATTGGGTTCTGATCTAAAATCCCATTTTAAGGATGTGCTGAGGTGCTGAAAGACTGACACGCTCAGGGCCTTCCTTGTAAATGTATCAGCTTCCTAGGGATTCCTCAAGGCATGGAGGACACCCAAGTGCTGCTGAAGCTGCATCAGCTGCTCTGGGAGTGTCTCTCTTCCCTGGAGTGTGTGTGAAGGAATGTTGGGAAGTGAAAATCCCAGCTGTGCTTTAGGGGCAGCATGATGGACTGGCAGGGCACAGGCTAGGTCACCCAGAGGCCTGCTTATAGCCACAGGCTTCACATAAGGATTAGAATCACAGAATCCCAGGATGGTTTTTGGATTGGAAGGGACCTTAAAGACCATTTAGTTCCATCCCCTTGTTGTCTTCAGTGCTGGAGTTGTGACAAACCTACTTTTGGGGAAATCATGTTACTGTTTCTTCTGTGTTGATAATTCTGTGTTGCATATTTTACACAGTGTGGGAGAAAATGACATTTTTCTTGTCTTTCAGTACAGCAATTGGGATAAGATGCAAAGATGGTGTTGTCTTTGGAGTAGAAAAATTAGTCCTGTCCAAGCTTTATGAAGAGGGGTCCAATAAACGTCTCTTCAATGTTGACCGACACGTTGGGATGGTGAGGTGCCATTTCATTTTACAGCTGCATAATTTGTAAGGTGACCCCCCTCAAAAGGACAAATTTATGAATCAGAGAATCAAAACCAAGTAGATTAAGGAAGTAATGTTTCTGTGTACAAAGTCAGAAATACCAGAGGGTTTTTTACCATTTTCTGTAATTTATTCTTGGCACAAAAACATACATAAGTAAAATCCAAACTTAAAATAGAAGATCGAAGCTGTTCTAAATTTTTAGAAATGCTTTTCCAGTAGTTTAAGCTTGTAAATATAAACACAAGTATTAAAATGGTACTTTTATACCCAGTTACCAAATAAGATGTGTTAAAGGAAAATATGCTGCATACAAGATTTTCTTCTCAAAAATGTGGGAATTTCTTAAAGATTGGTGTACGGAGGACTGGCCTGTCCATACTCTTGATGTCAGAATGGTGTCAAGGAGTGGTTCCTGTGTGAGAGAAATGCCTGAAACCTGGTGAATACACATGATACAAAGTATTGATTGGGTTGGTGTAGTCATGGTAAATCATACAACAATAATTAACATGAAGGTAACTTTTATTGATTTTCCCAGAGAAAAACTCATGTAATGTATAGTCACATTGGCATGTACTGGGGTTGGTGGCAGATGGGCAGTTTGAATTCCCCTGTAGCAATGACTGCCATGAGCTACTGCCAGGTGTGTCTGTGCTGGTGACACACTCTCGTTCCAGGCAGTCGCAGGGCTCCTGGCAGACGCCCGGTCCTTGGCAGACATCGCCCGGGAAGAGGCTTCCAACTTTAGGTCTAACTATGGCTATGACATCCCCCTGAAGGTAAGAAACCAGTGCAGTTCTCGGGGTTTTTGGCATTTATTGTTGACATGAGAATGACATTTTATTCTTTATTTCTGTAAATAAGGGTTTCCAGTGTTTTGTTTTTCCTTTTTTCCACACAGCATCTTGCAGACAGAGTGGCCATGTATGTGCATGCTTACACCCTGTACAGTGCTGTCAGGCCTTTTGGTTGCAGGTGAGTCTTGCAGACACACTCTATTTGTAATTATCTTTTGGTTCGTGGTTGCTGGAACTATGTCAGTTGTCTTGAGTTCTTTTTTGAAACCTGGAATGAGTAACCCACAGTTCATCTCCTAAAGATTCCTTTCCCCTTTTTTTTTGTGTGTGCCTAAAACCTCAGGTGAAGAATTCAGAATCCCATAACACTGTGCCAGGCTTCTGCAAAGCTGTCCCTTTTTTTAAAGTTTAAGGGTTTGTGCCATAAGGCTGTGACAGTGGTGAAAGCAGCACTTCCCTCTGCAATCATCCTGCACCTAAAGAGCAGGTTACAACCCCTGTGTGATTCTAGTACAGAGGGACTGATAAACAGATCTGTTGCCAAGTTACTGATCAGTTTCTGGCAATGTGCAGGTACTGTTCTGAAGCAGATTGCTAAATAGAGTGTAGCAGGACAGGAGTTTTGCTCCAGGAAGGGTGTAGGAAACCTGAGCTGGTGTAGTCTCTGTAGTTCTTTGTGTTGGTAGAAGGACAGTTTTTAATTTCTCTTTTCTCCTCCAGTTTCATGTTGGGGTCTTATGATAGTGATGATGGTGCACAACTGTACATGATTGATCCATCAGGAGTTTCATACGTGAGTGTGTCAAATTTATTTCCATCTTAGCAGAAGTTCCCCTTCTAAAAGTTCCTAGTTGGGAAAATAGTAAGTGTTGGTCCAAAAGAGCTGTTGTTGTTTTCTCCTTTTGCCTTGGAAGATCTCTGGTGAATCACTGCTGCTCGTTTGCATGTCCTTGTTAAACAAACCTGTATTCCTTAGAACAGCAGTCTGAGGAATGAGTTTAAAGCTTGTCTCTCAAAAATATGGGAGTTCATTCCATCTGGCTATGTCCACTGAAAACTCCTGTGCACTGCCCCAAAAAGGCAAGAATTGTAGTGATAGCCCCTTCACTAAACACTTTAGGTAAGGCAGGGCTGTTCCTCTGGCCTGCCAACAGCAAACCAAATCAAATTAGAATTGTTGTTAATTGTTGTTAGTGCTGCATTTTCAGCTGTGCGTCACACACAGGTCGATACACACGTGTACCGTTGGATTTTTAAAAATTTTCTTGCAGTACATCCAGTACCATGGCTGTTGAGAGAAATAGAAATGCTCAAGTGCTTACACTTCAAATACATTTGCACAGTAGATGGGTTTAGTTTGGGGTTTGTTTGGATCCTGTAGAACTTCCGTAGTTCCTGTAGAACTTCTCTCTTCACACTAATTCTAGTTTATTCTTCCATTTACTGTAATAGCAACTAAAAAAATCTGTTACAGCATTCTGAGCTGCTAAGTTTCTGTCCTGGAATTACTGAGCACATCTCTTTTCTATCAACAGTGGTGGTACTTGATGTAGCAATTGGGCTCTATTCAACCTTTTGGGATGTGCCCCAAGAGAGAACAATTACCAAGGTTACTCTGTTTAGCCTCTCACTGTGAGTAGGGTGGGCTTGTCATGTGCTAAGTGACAGTAAGAGCTGTAGAGGGTCTAGTATTTAATTAAATTTGCATATTGCATATTGTGTGTTTCTTTTTTTTTTTTTTTTTTTTAGGGTTATTGGGGTTGTGCCATTGGTAAAGCCAGGCAGGCTGCAAAAACAGAGATAGAAAAACTTCAGGTATGGTCTTACAGTGTCATTGCGCTGTCTCAAGACAAATATTCCTGGTTTATTGTATTACCTTTTGGGTGCCTAAAATACATAAAATGCAGAAGAAGCGGGTGAAATATTTCCTTGTGCATTTGCCAGTGAGCCAGGCAAGTGAGAGAATATAAAAGTATAAATATGTTTTTCATTCTGAATGAAAACTATAGGGCAGCATTTTGCAGGGTGCTGTATCTATTATTTTCCAAAGGTTTCAGATTATTCTTTTGTTTAACAAGTTCAAAAAGGCTGCTCCTGTTAAGGACAAATTGGTCAATGGAGAGACAACCAAAAGGTATTGAAGTGTCCTTGTAGCTCATTGAGGTTACGTTAGAATCCTGAAAGATTTCCATCTTCCTCGTGTGTTTTAATATCTGACACCCTTGGAGACAACATGGAACCAAATCCTTCTGGTCTGTCTCCTGTAATTTTTATGTGATACTCTGTTAGCATCTCTTTTTGGTCTGCAGAGGGATGTCACAGGTGTTCCTGGAAAGGTTCAGAGTTTATATGATTGTTGTATTTTTAAGAATAGCCTATTTATGGTGCTGTAGCACCATGACTGAAAAATCAGAAGAAAAATTAGAAAGTTCTAGACTTGATTCACTCAGTTTTTAATCTGGTTCAGATCCTTGAATACCAAATTAAAGGTAAGAAGCCTACATGATCATTTGATCTTTATACTTGAATTGTGGCATCTGGGATATAATAATTTCAATTTCCAGGTGTGTACATTGGCAAAAGACAGTGTTGGGTTACACACAATCTACTGCAAATCATTAATTTTCTGTGCAGTGCTGGGATTTTCAAAATCTTCTGCAGTTAATAATGTGAATTACTGGAACTTTACAGTCGAGCCTGTAGAATGCAGTACTTGGAACAGAGGTGTGGCACAGGGCCCAGCTGCAGGTGTTGATTTAGGGCCTTGTTTGCAGTGTCCCCAGTAATGTGTGTGATCCTGTCACAGCTGTGTGGGGTGAGTCCAGCCCCACATGCCAATGCCTTTTGTTCACTGAGGACTGGGCAGGTTTCCAGGTCATGGCTTATTCTGACGAGATGAATTTGTCAAAGCTAAGATGATAAAAAAACAGAAGTACAAAAGGTTTTGTGGGGTGAGCCTACAGGAGCCTGTAAGCTAAGGTTTGTTTGTTGGAAGAGATGACTCCAGGTGGAAAGGAAGAGGCAAGCAGAGAGTCAGGACTTTAAATCTGCCTTAGGGGACTGCAGAACAGATCCTGTGTCTGGGGAGGATACAGTATGTGAAACTCCCGTGTAGCTGAGGGTGCAAGAAGAAAACCCTTTACTGATCACATCTCTTGCATTTTATGTCTGTAAACTTAGCTGTGGGAAAAGTTGTAGTTGTGTGGAGACTGCTTTAATCTCTTGATCTCCTGCAGCTCTGATACTATTACAACTTTTTGATATATTGACACAATCATGATTAACTCATGGGATAAAACTGTTCCCATTGTTTATTTTCATGGTCTGCAGAATTAACATACCTGGGATGGGATAAGGATAACGGCAGAAATTAAATTGACTTCAGTTCTCTCTCTTGTAAATATGCATGACAGTAGTAGAGTTTTAGGGTTTCCTGTTTGACTGCTAACTTTATATGCATGAGTACACATCATCATTTAAATGTTTGTGTGACACAAGTTGGATTTGTGTTCTGGACTGAGTGTCACAAAGGCAATGGGTCTCTGTTAGGGGAACTTCTCCAGATGGGACTGTGATGGCACATCTGTCTAACCAGGCACAGGCATTTTTTCTCTGTCTCGTTGCTTCACCCAGAAAGTGCTGTGACACTCCATTTGAACTCTTGCCATGTTAATCCCTTCACCAGTGCCTCACAACTACAAAATGTTTGAAAACATTCTGGGAATTGGAAGAGACAGTAAATTTCATTATTGAAATGTAGGGGAATGTAGTACTGCTTCATAGGCCAGAAAAATTGACCTATAAAACACAAGTTTATTATATGTCACGGCAATTTGCACCAGATTTTGTTCTGATTAACTGTGAAGCTGCCAAAAGACTGTGATATAACTGAGAAAATAAGAATTGAGATGCTGATGCCTTGCTCAGGCAGGCAGTTGGTTGTTAAACAATATTCTCCTCTTTGAGCATTACTTAAAACCCAAAATTGCTTGCATAAAGTGTTGGTAAGACCAAAAGTATTACTGTGCTGCCTAGAAGGAATACAAATATTACATGTGAAAATACAGTGCCTCTCCCATGTTGTTTTATATCAGCTGAGCATAAAGCATCTAGGAACAAGTCAGGCTTTTAGGAAGTCAAAATCACCAGTGTAGCTTCTAAGATTTCAGCTGCTGAGTGCTTTAAACTGGGGAATTTCCAAGTGGTATTTTTTTCACAGAATCTTTTCAGTTGTAATATTATTCCCTGGAAGAATGACTTGCATAGAGCAGGCTGGAAGATGCATTGTAGAGAAGAAATGTGGTTCTGGTCTTTCTCTGACTACTGAACATGAAGCTCATTAGGCACATGCACAGCCTCTCCTGTTCTGGCCTTGTGGAAGATTTATATTCTCCTTATAGAAATCTTATATCTGTGTGTCTTTTGCCTACAGATGAAGGAAATGACCTGCCGTGATGTTGTTAAAGAAGTTGCAAAAATGTAAGTCTCCAACCTGTTTTTTCAACTTGACAAAAATCCAGACTGGTGAGCTTGCTTTGGCTTCAAACTCAGGCTGTTAAATTGGGTATCGTGTGTTAAACTGTCTGACTCTACTCCCTGGTTTTAAAATATTTAGACCAGGTGACAGATGAGGAGAGACTCCTTGGTGTCCTGGTTAGTGAGAGTTGTTTGAACAATGACCTGATGCTTCAGAGAGAAGCTGCCCACAAATGATGCTGAGGTCCTGGACCCACCCTAAAAAAAAAAGACTCAAGTGCTTGGCAAAGAAGCAAAGTAGAGCTTCTTTAAAGGAATATATACAGTACAGCTGTATTATTAGACATTTTAAAATAATTTCTAATAATGAAAATACTTCTGTTCTAGTTCTGCTTCAGCTCAAACTCTGCAGCAGCTCTAGACAGGGTTCTGTTTTTCACCTCAAATTCAGCTCCTTAGTGGCATTTAGCAAGATAGCAAAGATTTTAATAACTTTTAAACCTAAAATACTAGGCTAGGTCCAGAGCAGTGATTTCTTCAGGAGCTCATAAAGGTACACTTTGAAGCCTTGTAACCAGCTGAACATAAGAAACATAAGAAGGGCCTATAGCTCATCTCAGCTAACAGAGACAGGAGAGTCTATAAGCATAGAGGGCAATTTCCCTGACACCAACGTTCACTTCAGTCTTTATATTTGTTTCACAATACTTCCACTGGAAGCACTTAGTGTGGTGCTGAAGGTATCCTGCCTTCTTCTTCCACCATCTCCAAGGTTTCCATGTTGGGTAGGAAAGCTGGTGTTCTTCAACTTCTGACTTATTAGTGCTTTCTGAAGCAAACTAAGAAATACAAAATACAGGTTTCTCAAACAGTGAAGCCACAGGTTATTATTGCGAGTTCTGCTGCTTTGAGTGTCTCAGCTCAGGATTGTTCCAGTTTATGTGTTCTGCCACAGGATGAAATCAAATCGGTTTTGTTACTGCAGTGTAACATTTCTGTCCCACAGCCTAAGCAGTGATTGCACTGGTCTGGGAGGCACTGTGGATGCTGTGATACCACTTGGGGTTTAAATTCCCATCTCCATGTTTGCCATAAGCACATTGGAAATCTTATGTACAGCCTTCTAATTAGACACAAGATACTGTGGTGTTGGGATTTAGTGTTAAGTGTAAACTGAAGTAAGATTTCCAGGGGAAATGTAGGACACTCCAAGCTGTATTATAATTGATTTAGCAGAAGCAAGGGATGATGCAGCCTTGGTTCAGCAGTGTCTAAATCTTAATGTTTGTTGTAGTTAGGGTAACTTGAACATCTCAACCTGCATCTTGGCTGTAATGATTTAAAGTGTTGTTAGACTAGCAGTTAAACCTGGAAACTTCTGATGTGGTTTGGTGGGGAGAACGCACAGGGAGAGCTTCTATTAATCATAAGGCTACTTTAACAGAAGGAATCTGTGACAGGAACAAAGTATATTTAGCCTGTTGGTCAGTCTGTTCTAATCTGTTCTTTCTCTGTTCTTTTCAGAATCTACATAGTTCACGATGAAGTAAAGGATAAAGCTTTTGAGTTGGAACTCAGCTGGGTTGGAGAAAGTAATGCATTTCTGTAATTTCTTTACCACTTCAGAAAATTTATAACTTTTTCTAACCAAAGTAAAACATTGTTTCTTAAATTCACTCTGTATGTCAGGGTCCTTGTGTGAATTATAATTAAGACACACTCTTTTTATTGGCAGTAACCAATGGAAAACATGAAATTGTTCCCAAAGACATCAGAGAAGAAGCAGAAAAATATGCCAAGGTAAGTTCTGACTTCGGTGTTGTCTCAGTGCTTCACTTGACAAACTGTTGAGTTGCCTGGAAAATTTATCATTCCAACACAACATCAATTCAGTGTGAGCTGGTGTTACTGGGAACGCACGGATCATTCTTGCTCTCAGAAACTATTAATGCAGAGGCTGCCACACAAGGTGTCTTTCTCCTTCAAAAGTAAATCTATTGATGGGAGCTACCCTGCTGACTGCAACGGTTTGGACACAAGTGAGAGGGTTGTGAAGCTGCAGCAAAACTTTTGGAGCCTGAATTATAAATCAACTGTTAGACTATCCTTTAATTACACTTTCTTTTTTTAAACAGGAATCTTTGAAAGAGGAAGATGAGTCAGATGATGACAATATGTAACATATTGTTACTCCAAAACAAGTCCAACTTTTCTTATCTTAGACCAGGTTTGTTTGTAATGCATTAAGCATGGGATGCTGTTATGTACTTGTTGGAAGAAACCGACTGACCAACTTGCACTAATAAATTTTCCATTTTACTGTCTCTTAGCTTTTATTTCAAAAAAGTATAGGCCAGCAACTAAACAGACATTAAGAAGGAAAGACAGTATCAGCCTGATGCTGCATCTTAAAACACTCCATTTGAGCCATTTGTACAGAAAAACAATTTGTTTAGATATTAGACAAGTCTCTTGTTTATGCTGCATAGAATTAAAAACTAGTACTTTGTTATTCCTTGATTAACCAACAGCACAATTTGCAGTTTGTTCACAGCTGCAGCCTGGGATTGCTCTTGGCAGAAGAGATGAGAACATGACCAACTCTAAGAGCAGGTTACAGTTTAAGGTGACGTGCACAGCTTGACAACTCCTAACAGCCTATGTAATAACCAGGAGTTCAGGAAAAGGAGTTTCAATCTGAAGTACTAAGCCTAGGCTTAGTGGAGGAGGCGCAGGAATTAAAAACTAATTCAATTTAAACAGTGCTTTGTTAAGTTCCAAAGCTGTGAGATCTATTAAGTAGTGTATCTGGAATTAATGCTTAAAGGGCTAAACTATTTTTAAACAGTTTTATTCAGCTGCAGTTTCTTAACACACTTCTGAATCAGCTTCATCAATTGTTGACTTTTGCAAAAGTTCAAAACAAGCTTTGCTGCTGTCGTTCCCCACTTCCTAGGAAAACAGCCTGCCTATTCTAGTCACTTCAAAGTTCTGAAGCAGCAGGTTGGATCGGGCAGGGAGCAACCTGGGCTGGTGGAACAGGACTCTGCCCATGGCAGGGGAGTGGAATGAGATGATCTCTAAGGTCCATTCTAACCCATATGATTTTCTAAGGTAATAAACTATTCTGTTCACCACCTTAAACCTCAGTTAAAATTGAAGTCTTAAACATGCAATTTAAATTCTACCAGCCCTGCTAATCTAAAATGCATACTTATGTCAGGAATCAAACTCCTCAGCTTTAGGACTACATACTCATGTTCTTCACTAGCCCTTAAAACAGCAGCTTTCCCTTGCATGTTTATTTTTATAGAGGTAGTCTGGAAAATACCTGGCCTTCTCCAGTCTCTTTTGTACCAGGATTATAAAACACAGGTTCTACTTCCTTTTTGTGACATGGGAAAGTCAACACAGATGGCTCTGACTGTATCAGTTCAGACTACCTGAGCTCCTGCCTCTCCATCTGGGCAGAGCTTTTGAAGGCTGCTGGGACAGATGGGGCCAGCCTGAGCCAGCATTAGTCATGGCCAGGACAGCAGCCTCCTCCCGAGGCAACAGTAACAGCTGCTGCACGGAGTTCCGTGCTCCATGGCTCCAGACTGAATTTACTACTGCAGTGTCCTGCTGACTCAGCTCTTTGAGTCACTGGTGAGCACCAGTCAGTAAACTCCTCAGCAGCACCCTAAAGCAGCAGCTGAGGCTGATCTGCCACTCCCTGGGTATGGCAGCAGGGAGCTTCCTGATTCTCTTCATTTTGGCTTGATTCTGTTGCTAAAAGCACAAAATCACTGAATATTCTGAGTTGGAAAGGACCCACAAGGATCATGAAGTCCAGGATCAAAACCCATGAGCTTGGTGTTTTTAGCACCATGCTCTGAACTGCCAAAGGGAAACTGAAAGCCATCCTCATGTGGCTACACCCACCCATCTGCCCCTCCAATCCTTTCAGTGACAGCCATTCACAATTAGGGACAGCAGCTGTAACAGGCAGCCAGATTTCAGGGTACAGTGAGAAGAACAGAACCAGCTGTGTAAATTAAAAAAAAAAAAAAAAAAAAGGAAGCTATTCCACAGTATATTAAGAGATAAGCAGTAGGAGCACATTTTGCTTATCCAAACTTTCCAAATAACTACTTATTGGAGAACATGGCAATCTAAAATGCTCCTCTGAGGATCTGCACTGATTTTTCTGTGTCTGTTCACAAGAAACAAAAAGTCCCATGAGAAGCAATTCCAAGAGGCTGCAGATAGCATTACATGTAAAGTGCTGCCCATTGTCTTACATGTCATAGCAAAATTTAGTTAATACCAAGATGATTATTACTGTCAGATTATTTTCCAAATTTAATCATGAATTTATCAGAGTACAGACTCAGCCTGTTGATGAAACTTGTAAGGAAAAAAAACTACTTTCATTTCCACTGACTGTGGATGTGGAAAAATAAAATTGACCATTAGAAGGTGGAGAAAAGAAATTTGCTTTTATTCAGAAGAGGGGGCAGTCAAAGAGGAAGAAGGCAGGAGAATACTAAACAAACTATTCTAATGCTGACATTTCCCTTTACTTTAGAAAGGGAAAACTAGCACAATTCTTTTTGATCTTAAGTTCAGCATTGCTACCTCTTGTCAACAAGGCCAGGAACATTAGAATAGATTTCTAGCCCAGACTCATTCCAGCAGAAAAACTACTGCAACCCTCCTGTGACAGCTATTTTTGTAACCTTGCACTTCCATGAGACAACCACACTGCATGTAACAAGTAACTTACTAATTTAAGTTGTTGCTTAACAATTAACTAATTATACAGTAGTGCATTAGCCATCATAATGTTTCACTAATTTAGTCCACAGCTGATGGGCTAAACAGAAACTTCAATGAGTTTTGCTACTGAGAAGTATTTACTTGTTGCTATGTCAAACAGTGAAGTTGAGTAGGGGAAGTAATCTTTAAATAAGGAAGCAGCTATTTATGGCCACACTGACCAAATAAAGAATTAAAAATGCAGTGGGACAGCAAAGCATGATAAAACTTTAATTAATGCTGAAGACCATTTTTTTTCTAAATATATAGAGCTGTCTGAGGCAAATCACTTGGTAAACAAGCTTCTAAAGGGCTCAAGCTGTATATAAGGCTATTATTTAAGTAAGGACTAGAAAAAATAATATTCAATTGCAAAAACCCAAAAAGCTTACATTTAGCAGAGACTGTTTTAATTTCAGGACTAGAGGGAAATAATTTTGCTCTGTTACAGATACTCCCATATCCTGCAGGCTTAGACAACATCCAAGGACAGGAGTTTGATTTAAGCCCAGAGACCACCACCTGATCAGGCAGCATGCTTTCATGCTTTTAAGGCTTGGATCCTCTTCCCTAAAATTAAAATTAGCTTTTATAGCTGGCTTGAAAATGGTCGATTATAACTTCAGTGTAACTAAAATGTGGAAATGCTTTGTAAGGCAAACAAATGGCAGGGTAAAATCTTCTGAATTAGAGATTTGAGCAAGAGGTGATTCTAAGAGTCTTGCTTGGGCTATTTCTGCCCAAAGCACTGGGCAGTTTCAGATCTAAAGATAGCAGAAAAGCAGCATCGCTTGCTTCAGGCTCCACAACTAACCTACTTTGTCCTACTGTGGCAATTTATGGGAACACATAATACAGCAGAAAGTTAAATACTCACTTGGAATGCATAACTCCAGTTCTTGCCATGCTGAAACACTTCATGCTGAGGGTTTCAATGGCATATTCTGTTGCTTAAGACCCAAAGCACAGGGCTTAAACAGAACACCAGGAAGAAGAGTGTATGGACCAAGTCATCTAGCTCAAAGTCATCCCTCCACTCAAGGAGTGTTTTAGAAATACAGATCCAACACAAGAGTAGCCTGTTCAGTAAGATGCTTCCTCCTTAAGTCTCATACAGCCAGTGGCTGTTACTCAGCACCTGATGAATCACTGCTCTGCTATTTATTAAGGCTGGATATGTCACATTCCTTGTTACAATTATTTAGTCAGCAAGTCCACATACAGCAGTTTTGCTCGAGAGAATTAAGGGGACTAGGTGAACTGCAGGCGACAAATTCTAAAACAATAGGCTCCAGTATCTAGTTTACTTACATCCATCTTCCTGCCTGCACCAGGGCAGATTTTAGAATATGAAAGTGCACTTGCAGAGTTCAAAAAGCAAGCTTAGGCTATTGCATCAAGATAATTTTATTCTACTTTAATATGGCCATAAAATTTACTGGTTTGGATAATATTCTCTTTACAACTGCTAGTACTGCTGATAAAATGATGTTATAAGTAACCCATATGTGAAATTTCCTGAGTGGCAGACATCCAGGAGGCCATCTCCAAAAGAAATACTACTCATCTGTATTTGGTGCTGACTCTCAGAAAGGAAACATTCCAAGCAGAACGTGTCTCATGCAGATCTGAAGTATGCCAAGCATTGGGTCATTCATTTGTAACTTCTCATCACCAAAAATAGCTCGATGGCCTGAGGTTAAAGCCCCACATGCTGGGAGTGTGAGTGTCCATGCGGATGCAGCACTGCTTGGGATGCACTCTGGCTGTGCAGTCCCAGGCACCCTTAAGGAAGGAGATTTGGAATAACTCCAGAGCTGTTTTGCAAGTCTCTTCCTGAAGATAAAACCACAGCCATAGAAGGGAATGCAAAACAGTGAATTCAACAACGCATCTTAGCATCTTAACATGACCTTAAAATGAAGTACACAGTTTAAAGATTATGAAAAGAAAAATAGTTTTGATTGTCGTGACAATTCTGATGCTGTAATTGCACCAAAAATACAGCAGTCTGTTCTCCTCATTTTCTTCTTTCAGTTGCATGTCTGTAAGACAAGGACCAGCTTTTCCTCCACCCACCAGTTTTTCAAGTTACATCCAGCAAGGAAGTTACTTCTACATAAGAATTGAGAGCTATTTTGAGACACCAACTGCTTGTAACTTTCCATTATAGAGCATCTTGCTGCCTTTTATGTCCAATTACACAGAGTTGCAGAAAAGAAGTGGTAACAAAGTTAAGTCTTGCCTTACTGTAAATACATTCTAGTATTTTAGAACATAGGATCTACAACCAAGCTCAAACCAAGTCTCCTATTTCCAGACAAATGCAGCCACCCCCATGCAGTGCTCTTTCATCTTCAGTACATTGCTATTAAAGGACTCTGAAACAGTTGTTTAAAAATGCTTCCTACGAGTTGCTGTGCCAACCAAAAATGGACAACTAGAATAAAGCAGGCAGCAGCATCACACAGTTTGTAGTCCAAACACATGCATATCTTCAGATACAGGAAAAAACTGAAATCTCCTGAAGTCTCCCCTAAAAAAGAGTGTAGGAACTGCCCACTGAAAATACCATTTTAGGCAATGTGATAAAACAAGCCAATCAAGGGTTTAGAAAGAACATGGTGTGCTTTATTGCTGCATAAAATTAAATATAATTTGGTAACATACTGTCTGCATATCCAAAATTAGTCATTAGGATTCCAATTTCACCAGATTAAGAGTAGGTCCAATTATAGTAAATTCACCCAAAAGCTGATGCATTCCAAACACACACACACACCCAAAACCCACTCAAGTGACGCCTAAAAATTTTTAAGTTAAGTTTTACCTTGCTGGCTGGGATTTTAGAAAAGGAGGAAATCTGCTCCTTTCATTACATTCAGAAAGAACAGAGACCTATTACATGAGACTGCATTAACAGGTGCCAAGAGCAGCACAGGAAGCATCAGCTACTTTAGCAGAATGCTTAAAGCTCAGTTTCAGTTCTAACCCTAGGTGTTTCCAGTCAACAAAGCCCACCAAGTGAGAGCCTATTTTCCCCAAACACTTTCCTATATACACCAGGAATAGGAACAGATCTGAAATGCTGTTTGAGGCAGAACCAAAATGTAGCTAAATGTGTTTTCCATCAGTTGGCTTAACAAGAGCTGCTTCCCCCAGCCAAGTGCTCGTGTCTGCCCTCACACCACCAAGTCCCCTGTTGTGCTGCTTGCAAGGAGGAGACAGATCACTGCCACAAATAGATCTTCCATTGATCCAGAATAACAAAACCCACCAAAAAGTAATGTATTTTGCTCTGTCAGCGTTCTGAATGTCACACAACACAGCTCCTTTCAGGAGCTCTGTTTATAGCTGTAGCTAATGAGGTGACACTACATGGGAGCACTGCAGGGCAAAGCACATCCCTGAAGGTACAAACTCCTGCAAACAATACAGTCTGCCAATTAATTCACAGCTTAAGTGCCGATTGGGCAGCCAACTCCCTGGCCACCTGGAAATGAGCTACCTGTAAGAATATCCTCCAAAAGACATAAAAATGAAAAATAGCTTTGGAAAAGGATTGCTGAGCAGAAAAAGAATTCAGAATTTAATCACTGGCTGAACTGTAGATACTCACCAACAGCAGCTACTTACAGCCAAAAACATTTAATTCAAAAGACTGAGGGCATTAATACTTTTAAGTAGGAATCAATACTGGCCAACTACAGTCTTGTTAGCTGAGGCTGAAAAGTAAATTAACCTGAAGTGACTGAAATAATTTGGACAAGCAAAAGCCCTGGGAGAAAGGCCATGTAACCACTGCCCTCACAAGCTTTCTTTTGCTGAGCAGCCACGCTGAACAGCAGTGCTGCTGCTTCCCTCTTTGTGCCAGGCTGCAGGCTGGTAGTGACACACAGACTTCAGTGACATACACACAAGACTTCAGGGACACACACACTGCTTCTGGAGGGTTACAAGCAAGGACTGTGAATCCACAGTCCTCATCCCGTTGGATCACGTTGCTCTACAATCTGCATCTGTAACAATAAAGTATTTTAATCACCAGTTTATCAGTGCTGGCAAGCCTGAGACACTCCTATTCTGAGAGATGGACCATGTCCAAGGACTCACCATCAGTATTAGAACCTTGTTCTTTAGCTCTACAAGTGCAGAAAGATGTATTTTAGTAAAGATCCAAACTCTGCAAGCCACTTGAACAAGCATTTTCAGACACCGGTATATGAGAACATAGCTCATAAGAGCTTTATTTCCTTCTTGGACTTTTTTACATGGTTACAGCAAAAAGTCTTACAAGGAGGCAGTGAGGAAAAAAAAACCCCAACCTTTCCAAGATATAAACTAGCAACAGGTAAGATTACAGGATAAACAGGGAAGATTCTTACTTCAGATTGCCCATGACAGATCACAAACTCCTGAAAAACAAGTATCTACTAATACAAGTAGACAAATTAATCCAGCCAAAGTCAGTTCTCTATACCAAAGTGAAGCAACCACTTCAGCTCTGCAATGTCAGTAGCAATTCACATGTCAGGTATGGGTAACATTAGGCATCTCTTCAGTAAACATTTACTCCCAGTGTGGTATCACAAAAGGCTGAAAAAGTGACCACACTATTGCAACAAAGTGGATCTTAAAAGTTAAATATTTAGGGAGGAATATCTTCTATTTAAGCATCTTAATTTACTCAATAGACTGCAGCAAGGTTCTTCAAATACAACATGCAAAACTTCAAAGACTATTTCTCCTGTTGGTTTTCATAGCAATGAAATAAGTAATTGCCACTCCCAAATCCACATGGGTTTTACTTTCAAGTTTTGCCCTGCATGTTTGATTTAGATGCGAGTTTACTAAAGCAGCAGTAATTATAAACCAGAGATTTGACTTTGTTAGGAAGAATACAGACTATTTGAGATTCAGGTACAAGTTAAAACGTTTACCATTTAAGTTTATTTCAAGAACATGAAATGTATTTGATCTGTAGATGGGTAACCGATTGTATTACCCACAAACCCCCTCCTTCAATCCTGTAGAAAAACATCTTTTCTCCACTCGAAAGATCAAAACTTCCAGCGATAAAGACTTTACATCAGTAATAAGGTTTACATCTCAGAAGCTAAGAAAAAAGACTGCATGCTGCAGAGATAGTTTAGAAGCCAGTTAAAAAGCATAGAGTGTTAAAAAAATTTAAGTTTACAACACTGGAACGGTTGATGCACTGATGCAGCCTGTACATTTCAGGATACATTTCTGTACACACTAACCAGTGTCTTGTGCCTGTCAGGAAAAAATGTTATTTAGAAAGCCTGGAAGAGAACAAATAACAGGTAGTTCTAAAGATCTAATCCTTCACCTTTACTGCTGGCATCAAGAGACAAAGTGTTATTTTGAAAAATACGTAAGAACACTCTTTTTCAGCAGCCCTGAACAGTGCAACCCCGAACAGTAACTAAATTCTCATGTGACTTCAAGCACCTACTTCAAGTTTTGAAAGACAGACTGATCACTTGATTGCAGGTGATGACAGAATCCTTTGCCACATCTAAATTAAAGCTGCTGCAAAAATCTTCAGCTTCTCTGCAGTGCTGTGCAGTAGTTTTGCCACACTGCATGACTTCCCCGGGATAGCTGTAACTATCATCACCAATGTGAACTTGCAGCCCTGAGAAATAATACAAGAAATTCAGTGTATTTGTAATCAAATGCCTTATTTTGCGTCCCTTTGTTAGATAATAAAATAGAAATTAAACATCTATATTCATTTAATTTAACACCACATGCCAAAACATGCAGAAACTGGCTTTAGAATTCATGCTTAAGTAAATCCTGGCAATAAGCACACAGTTCCTAAAGTAGCCAATATTAACATTTGATACAAATATGTCAGCTATCATAGAATTACATACCAGAGGGAATAAAAAAAGCCTCTTACAACACAGCTCTGGTTCTGTCTAAACACAAGGTTACTAAATCAGTCTCAAAACAAAAAACATTTTAGTCTGGCATTAAAAGATTGCCTGATAGGTGGCACAGCTCACAGGCTGGGGGGAAGCAGCAGCTCCATCAGCTGAGAACTGAAACTCCTCTCGTGGTGCCGGGCTGCCAACACCACACTCAGCTAATGCATCACTGATTCCTGCACACGCTGAGGAACATGTGGGATTGGAGCTCAGATCTGCAGCCACAAAGTACAACAAAGTCTGGACATAGTTTATTCAGGAAAAATGGGGCTGCTCCTCCCTGGAGATCTCTGAGGCTGCTGCCAAGAGCTTGGCCAGCTGAGCACAGATCACTTTACTGGTGTTGCTGGGAAGAACAACTACAAAGTGAGTATTATTTTTGCAGAGCTGATAGAAATCTCAATCCTGAGATTTTTCTCACATACGTATTTCTGACAGAGTGCTCAACATCAGAAATATTTTCATCATTACTCATGTCCAGAAGATACTGCACTGCTGCAAAACATACCCAGAGCAGATTCAAGAAATCAGCACTGAACTTCAGTGGATTGAATGCATCAATTCAGGGAGGGTTGCCAGGCTTTGTCTTCTCCAGTGGGAACCCTCACAAGGCAAAATCAGCACGACGTTGTGTTCCAATAATTAAATGTCCATTTTCTGAACTTGAGGACAGGAATGTCCTAGAGCTGGGGAAATGGTAAGTTAACATTTAACAATAGCAGGTTTCATTCATGTGGGTTTTTTTTATTTTCCCTCTCTCACACATATGATTATAAAAATGAAGGAACTTATCCTGCTCATTTAAGAGTGAAGCACAATTTTCTCCAAGACCAGGAAAAGTTTGATCTTTCGTTTTTATAGTCCAGCTATTACTGGCTGAAGATTTTGGATGTCAACTTCACATTCATTGGGATTTTTTCTCTTTATACCTGCACTTCACAACTTTTTACCACACTCCTCTGAGCAGTTTGCAATCCCTTAGATAATAAATCCTTATGAGAAGCATGTGACTTTCATTTGTACAGAAATACTGAAATACTGCAGCTCCACACAGAGAATCTGAACCACCACTGCAAAAGTGTTACCTATTTAACTACAGAATAGAAACACTAAGAGAAAGAACATTAAAATAAAAAAAAAAAGAGGGGGAGGGGAAAAACCAACTAAGCAGTGGAGACAAAAGTAAAAGCCAAAAGTCTCCTGAACACCTGCAAGGTCTGACACTGTAGCACTGTACTTCATTACACAGAAAGAAGCTTGGTGTTAGAATAAGATCCAATATATTTAATATTTCTACAGTATTTTGGCTGCAATTGTACATGTATTCTGAGCTCTTTTAGCTACAAAAAAAGCAGTCTGTCAAGAGTAGTATGTGATTACTGAACAAAATAAAACTATCTTTCTTATCCCAGGAATCCTCTTACTTTATCTCTGATTTGAAGGAAGCCACGTGATTCAACAGTTACGTATTCTGCTCTTCTTATAAAGAAAACTGTAAGATACAGACATTCCCAAATTTGCTTTTTCTTACCAAGTGCCGCATGTATGGAAGACTTTGGGCAAGATTTCTGTACATTCTGCAACTAATACACCAAACACATTTTCAAGTGTTTAAGTGTACTGTTTTCACTAATTTACTTACAGCCATCACTTAGAATTCCATGTGACCAATGACCAGTGTCATGCTTAGAGTGCCTTAATGCTTTTAATTGCTTTTAAATTAAGAAGCTTTTAATTTGCTCAAGCTAAGACTCAAATACATTTCCCCAGGCAAATCTCCTGTGCTGCATCTACAATACCTTTGGTACTAACAAAGTACAGATAACACAAGTACTGCTGCTTTGAACAATGATCTAGAAAATGAAATGTTTCTACCTCACAGCATGTCTGTTTACACAGAAATGAGATACTCAAATGACTTACTGTGATTGTCCCACTCTAGAGCTTCTCAACTGTTAACTTGGTGCAGTTAACACAACAGGCCATGATAAAAAGGCCCACTAAAGTGACCTCCACTGCTCCTTTCTTCCACTCATTTCCACAGTTGCTCTATAAGGATTTGCACTGGGGGACGGGGCACAGATGCAAGGAACCAGCACAGCCAGGATGGCTTCAAGTTTCAGGGCTGCTTAACACTCACATTTAGGATGAAAAAATTCAGTATCATGGAGTAACTCTTGAGTCCTGAAGTTCACATTCCAATGAAAAGACATTTAAAGCAAAATTAGACCTTTTTTCTGCCTTGCCAGAAGCACAACGATCTCATTCCATGACCAGACATCATCCCTCAGCTGTGTGAGAACATTTGTGCTGTGCTGAGCTGCCCACTGGGCATTTTCGTGTGCTTAAAATACCATAAAAGAACAAGTCACCTCTCCTGCTCACTGGCTATACAGAAATACAGTTCTTTTGCTCACAGCAGCTCGGTGGGTGATGTGCCATGAACCTCCTCATTGTGCTGGCTGTAACAGATACATCCACAAGGGCAGGATTTTTATGCTAGAAATCAGAAACAAGACTGATTAGTTTGGTCACAAACTGTTGTTTATTGAATGGTTCTACACTCAGTACAGAGATACAAACCATGCCCCAGGAATGCTCACAATCCAAGCCAGGATTTCACCAACGTATTCCCGAGAAAAATCGTAAGTTCATATTCAAATAAAATTTTGGAAGTTTTGTTAACATTTGGGTCAGATGTAATATATTCTAAATTACAGAATCAGAGAATGGTTTGGGTTGAAAGGGAGCTTAAGAACATTATCCAATTCCAAACCCCCTGCCAAGGGCAGGGACACCTTCCACTATCCCAGGGTGCTGCAAGCACTGTCCAACCCGGCCTGGAACACTGCCAGGGATGGGGCAGCCACAGCTTTTCTGGGCACGCTGTGCCAGGGCCTCCCCACCCTCAAAGGCAGGAATTCCTTCCTCATATCCAAGTTCAACCTGCTCTCTGCCAGTGTGAAGCCATCCTCCCTTGTCCTGTCACTCCATGCCCTTGTCCAAAGTCCCTCTCCAGGTCACTTGTAAGCATCCCTCATATACTCGCCAGTCTACCCACTGCATAAAGCAGAACTACAGCAAAGAATCGAAGCTCCTCAGCACTAAATGCCTCAACTTTTAGACATTCTGTAGAGAGCCTCAACCATCTTTATATTTACAACCTAGATCTAAACACCAGAATTCCAGACCTTTCCTCCATGTCAGACCTCGCCTAAAGTCAATTCCATCAAGCCTCATGTACTTTGTGCCTTATTACACCTTCAGAGCTTACCTGTACCCCACACCTCTGTTCACTGAACTCCCCAGAGTCCCTTTACTTGCTGCTTTCCAAAGCATCAATTTAATTAAAAAAAAAAATACAAAAGCCACCTCCAAAGCAAAACTTGCAGGGGGAACGACATCTAAAGTAACCATCTGTTTCTTTCGAATTAACACAATGGTTCCTCCGCTATTGCTTTAGGTAACCCTGAGGGAAGGCTTGTAGCTCAGACTGAGCACCGTCAAACAGATGCTCATCACTCTGGAATAAAAATTACGAGCCCGTTACTTGGGAATAAAAATTATGCATCTGTATTACCGTGAACTATAGAGTAAACATTGTATAATGAACCAAAATGTGAAACTAACGTTAAAATATATGTTTTTATCATAGGCTTCAGTCAGTAACTCCCACTTATTCAGGTCAAAGCTCTTCTCTAAGACCAAACTCTCTCAGACGACCTGCGCATCGTTCAGGCTGCACGTCCAGGCCCAGACACCACTAAAACACAGCCACGCGCCTCCCCCAAAAAAGCCCTCAGTGTTCTCCACACTGGTCATCCCTGTCCTTGCTGCGTCTTCCTGCAGAGGGAACTGTGCGGAAGCGCCCAGGCACCAAGAGCGGGTCGCGTTCCCTCCCCACACGCGTCACGGGGATGATGAAAGACGGCGGAGCTGCGCCCTCCCCCGCGGGAAGGCGGCGCGGGCCGGCAGCCCCTACCTGCACCCCGGATGTGTCTCTGCGGGGCGCTCGGGCCGCCCCGGCGGCTCCGCGCCCTCACGGCGGGCGGTCCCGGTGCCTCCATGGCGGCAACTCCACTTCCGGGGCCGGCCAGGCCCGCTGCTGCGCCATCGCCGACGTAAACGGGGTCGCCACGAACACCCAGCGACAGGGTCATACCGCCGGGAAGAGACGCGGTGACGCCTCAGCAGACCGCTGGATAAGCCTCCTGGCCGCTCCCTCCGCCGACCACCAGACATTCTCGCTCCTCCTTCTTCCCGCGGCCTAAAATGGGAAAGCGCCGCGCACAAAATGGCGC